>ML218049.1:0-10721 GCA_004785975.1 Popillia japonica
AAATTGTATCGCACAGGTAATCCTGTGATTCTGATGGCTCTGTTTCTCAGCAATAGCAGAAAAACTGTTGCTGCCTGAAAATTGTTGTAACACTGAGGGAGATGTTGATAAGTCCAGCCAACTTAATCGGGAAGAGTAAGTTGTTTCAAAAATTATTACATTGAAACTCATTTGACAAATGAATATTTGTATTGACTTATTCTTGAATTATAGTTTTCTTAACGGTAGGTACTCATTATACTTTTATACTGTATAGTGCTATGCTGTATAGTAACACGCAACACAATTATGTAGATATTGAATACTTGAATAAACAACAATGCAATTCAGAAAACACATAATGCGCTGTAAGAAATAACACATAAGATTTATTCAATACAATTCACTTTTAACTACAGTCCCAACGATCTAATATATGTACATAATGTCTTCTACTTACATCACTCTGGTGTCCAAAAAGTTGTCCAAAGTTTTATGAGACATCTTAGTATTAATATATTCTGAAATAATTTTTTGTCAATCTTTTATGCACATATGAATTTACTGCAAATATGTGGAGGAGGTAAAATATTCATGGTTTATATTTAAGCTAAAGCAACAAAACGCTATTATCTTTTCTGAGCAGATTATTCCATAACATCAAAGGAATTTCAATATGAATGGGTAAGAGGTTTCTTATCTGGTGTTAATGCTTCACTGCCATCATCACTTCTTTCGCCAAATTACATGACATGACACCAATGGCAATGACAGTGCATGCCAAATATTGTAAGTAGTAGTATTCTTGTAATTTGTCAAAGATTCTATTGAAAATTCGTGCTATTGCTACCCAATCTCAAATACGACACCAAAACTTGAGCACTATTTACCTGTTCTATTTGTGCAGTGAAGGCCACCTAGAGATGGGTTAATTAGAAGAACTTGAATCAAATTTAATGAATACAACGCTCAAGGTTGAAAACTAAATTAAAGCTTAATGAATGTAAAAATTTTTTGGAATTTAATTGACTCTTATGTTAACATTAATTTTCAAGTATAATAGTTTAGTCCGTGATCTAAAGTAATTCTGCATCGATATGCTGGATTCTCTGATACATACCTACAGTCTAACTATACTAAGTTGATGAATCTGTAAGTTAGCAAACGCTTGAGTGAACAGAAAATGGGTACTTGTTTTAACCCACTCATTCAATAAACTGACGTGGTTACGGTCACGTTCTTCTCCTATATCGAAACCTACAAGAACTTACAGTTTCAGTAGCTGTACATCGAGTAATTTGATTTCTAATTGATGCTTGTGTCTTATTTTTCTAGATACATAGTTAAAGATCTAGAGGAGTTGGATCTTCCAAATCTATTGGAAGCAGCTAACTAATTTGTTGAAGCCGTCACAGGGGTTAGCTGTTTACGAGGTAGTACTTTATCGATTTTCGAACAGATTATCCTTCCATCCTCCATTGGCTTAACAATTAGCTACTTAGTCTTATTTAGCAGTAAGGATTGCTTCTATTAATAAGATGAGGTGATTCCGATAAAAACCAATCACATATAATTTCAACATTATATATTGTTTTATGTTATAATTCTCACATAGATATAAATAAAACAAAATATAATAACTACTAATATCACAGTAAAGACCAAAATACAGCAATATGTTTGCAACAAAATAAATATAATAATGTACAATAAATAATACTAACTAAAATCGTTAAAGAAATTATAAATATAATAGACAATAAATATGTTACATATAGCTGCATTTTGAGATTTTTTCTCCAGTTTTATAGAATAAAATTAAGTAAATAATTACAATATTCGAGGAGTATAGAGACTACTTATCACAAAATACAGAATCGTCATAAATAAAAAGCATTTTCACAAATAATATACATACATACAATATAAATTACATATATACCGACATAATTACGGGTTTGTAAGACATCTCTACACTTCGCGCAGTTTAGATATATTACATACAGTATTACTAAGAAGGACATGTTCTCGCCGATTTACGGAACAAAACTATGAGAATACTTGACTGTTATACGGCAAGAAAACAGGTTTATTCTCATCTTTCTAAAATACAACGGTATGGTACAGATCTTGGTTTCAATTAGTTGTAACAAGGAAAGGTAGGAGTCTTCCAACTTTAAAACCACATATTTCCAGTTAAATTACTTTTGTCCTAAAACTATATAAACTTGCAATTTCTCAACCTTTCCTTGTCTTATAATTAGACCGTGGATTTAAGATGAATCAATCACTGGAGAATGGGTAATACATTACGTTAAAACGATCGTCTTCTGTACGGATTAATTACCTTCCGTTTTCAATAAACATCGTATTTAAGGAACATTACTCGATTTTGGACTTCACAATTTTACGCCGAATAAATAACATATAAATAACGTAGATTATCATGTTCACATTTTCCACCAACGGCAAGATACAAGATTAGAATGAACACCTTTCTACTCAGATCTAATTGCAGTCGGTTTGGTTGAAATGAGTAAAGCCAGCGAACACGTAGTTTAATGTATCTACGTACTGCTTGATCAATAAGCTCCTGAATAGTCGGAAGGTGGTTGTGTCCATAACGTCGCCGAATTTGCTCCAATCGTTGCCCTTGACGTCCGCTCTCGGAGTGATGTCGAATGCGTTAATGTAATCGTTGATTTCGAAAAGCAAGCTTTTTAGTTGGAACTTTAAACTTTTCTCCGCAGTTTGGAGGTTGGCCGGATCATGAGCTGGTTGGTTCCGAAGCATCACGTCTAGTCCGACAGCGTATTTTTGAAGAGCCTCGTAAGCTGTTACAGCGAATTCATTCAACTGTAAAGGAGGAGAAAATATAAATTAGTAAAGGAGTTCGTGAGGTTTTAAGAGAGTAGTTTGGTAATGGTAGATCTAAATTGAAAAATACTCACATCCATGTTCCCAAACGTGTCCCCGTTGAGTTCGTCGGAGTTTTTGTGATCTGGATTCATACTTGGGAAGAACGCGTCAGGTTCTACAGACAATTTTTCCTGAGGCTGCAATAAAAGGAACCCATTATCAATAAATAACCTATTTAAGATTAATAAACGTAATAAACGTACAAATCAATCCATTATGTAACTTAAAGGAATGCGTTTATTTATTTATTTAGTAGCACGTGTTATATCGTGCATTTTATAATAACGTTTAGCTAATTTTAAACGAAACTAATAATTGGGCGAGCAAAATGAATCATTTTTTAAATAATACAACTTCTATGAACCTTTAACGATACTAGCAATAGCAACGCAATAATAATAATAGTGTCCCACGCGTGGATTTCTACGAAACGTCAAGCGCACTGAGTACGTAATTTTGCGGTTGTATACCTAAATTAGCAGTAATAGTTAGGAAACGCCAGGAAATATTCGGTGTGGATATTCGCATCTAGTACAGCTGACTTTATTTACACGGTCAAATGCCAATGCTATTAAATATCAGATTCGGTAGATGTTTTAGCGCGGATTAAATTGAGAGGCCGCCAGACATACTAGGACACCCACTTTGCATAGCGGCAATTCACACAACCTGTTGAAAGGAAAAGCGCGATCAGTGTATTAATTATAGTAACATATACAACTCTGAAAGACAAAACAAACTAACCTGATATAGAAAATTATTTGCGTAATAAACATATTCGCTGTTGCGTGGGAGATATACAAGTTATTATGAAAATAAATTGGTCATAGTGCAATGTAGTAGTATACAAACGTGCACTGCATGTTCCTAAACTATGGGACCAAATTCTAAGAGCCATTCTAAAACTTTAATTTGATAAAAGCTTAATTCATATTAATGACTTCAGAAGAACGAATTGTGAAGACCGTTGAAAGAATTATTGAGCAGCTTTTGGAAAGCAATCTTAAAAATGGTGACTGTGGAGACCAGATTTTCCATTATTTTGAACAATACTCCTGAACTTCTTGCATAAATTTGGAACTTTCTGGGATAGAAATTATGGATAACGCACTCAGAAATGGTGATACTTTTGGCCAATACAATTTTCCAGATTTGGCAAAATTGCAAATCCCACACAATTCTAGGATATCGAATTTTGGAGGAATGAAGAATTCAGGTGCAAAATAGGTCTTATTAGAACCGCGAAAACCAAGATGTCAATATGCTCTGTGCGTAGCAGTATTTACAAACATTTCATCAACATTCTGCTACAATTATTTCAGATAAACGACGATAACTTAATGCTAACTAATCCAAAAGAAAATTAAGTCATACGGCACACAAATTGTATATCCGTATACCCACTGATATCCAAACACCTGTTGCGATAAAATATTACAGTCGTGCACGATTTCACAGCCTACTAGACGTTATAGGTTTACTCTTTGCTCTATACCAGTAGCATATATGTGAACTAATCTGCTTGAGAGTGTGAGTATCTGTTTATACGGCATAGCTGTATGTGTATAAACGTATATCTGTGAAATTAAACGCGAGCTGCCGGCTACACAAGAATAAACCGATAAGAAGCTCAATAGGAGCACATTGGCCTTGTGGAACAGACCGCCTGACGCCTCGCCTGTATGAAGTAGGCGCGTGCATCGAGTACGACGTTGTAGAGAGCACCTACTTACAGATTTGACTTCGAATAAAATCGGATATTTATCGAAACCGATTTTATGTGAGCGCAAAAGAGCGGGGCGAAACGTTTTCCTACTTCACAAATGCAGACGAAATAGGATAAGCGACGTTGCGTAACGTTTGTAGGTTTTTGAAAAGTTAATTCGAGTTACGACATATGTAATTTCTATCTATCATATTAGGAAAGCACGAGAGGTATTGCACTAAGGAATAAAGTTAAAAGAATTGAATGTTCATCTTGTGGTTTCCGCAGCCTCCATTAAATATTTAAATTAACGTTTTACCCGAATAGTATAGCTGAGTGAGTAATAATTGTGCCAGAGCCTCCAAGAAATTCTAGCAGATTCGGAATTTATATTTTGATGACGTAGATTTTTATGAAAACCCCAAGTAAATTTACGTGCTACGTCGGTTTAATTAGTGATGTTTGCAAATGTACAGGTGCAGGTACGGCAAGGCGAGGGCAAAATGGACATATTCATTCATTCACTAGAATAGAGAATCTGGCAAATAGGTCCAAAACACTTAAAATCATAGAGCAAAAAATTTTAGAAGTGTTGCAAAAATACGTTCAATTTTAAAAATGAAAAGCAAGCATATTGCTAGATAAAAGATCTAAAATTTTAGTCTATTCGTGGGCTTAAACTGTTGGGTTTTAGGATTAGTTAAGAAAATATGTGCTTAAGAGATTATTTACGAATTAGATCTCTGTCTTCGTTTCATGAAACTTTAGACGAAAGTGTTAAGACTTTGAGAAACAGACGCAATTGGTAATTTTCCACAATTCCATGTAGATTTTGACACATATTAGAAGCATACCAAGAGTGGTAATATTAATTTTATAAAGGGACCAATTCTTGCAATTTTAGAAACAATACTTTTGTGATTCGATGTACATAAGTTTCAACATAAGAAAATAAAAAACAACACAATGAAGTTGTAACTTATAAATAAAAAGGGCAGACATGATACTGACTGATCCATATTTAGCATACGTTTAATGGTAAAACCTACACAATTCTCGAAAATATGAGATCTAATTTATTGTTATTGGATACCTTGCACATAATTGTGTAGAGCTTTAGGTTATTAGTACACCCTAATAGAATCGATATAGTACGGAGGCGGATTATGTGATTTTCGGGAGGAAATAGACTTCCACGTGTAGAATTCTCAAATGAGCAGAATTCCTTCTGTCCCGGGTGTTTTCTTGACAACACCACATTGTGTACATGTATGTGTATATATACATGGCTACCTATATTGATTATTGCGTTCTCATAAGTACAATGAAGCGCTTGGCTTAGCTGGCTATTAAAAGACGACGGAAAATCCATCGACGGACGCTCTTTTACCGGATGTGACAAAGACGCAAGTTATTTGTTTCCGATAAAGCGGGACAGGTTGATGTTACGGAACGCCAGCGATGGAGCGAGACGAAAAATATGATAGTGTGTAATCAGACATCAACGGACGGTATAATATATAACCGAACTTGCATACTAATTGCAAAGACGACCGTAGAAGCTCGATTCATTAATGAACGTAAGAGTGAATGAATAAAAATTTTGTAGCGTAAACGTGTGCGTTACCCGATATGTGTGTATGCGTATATGTGTGAGTATGCATATACGTTGTGTTGTCTTAAGGTATGCATGTTAAAACTACGATTTTTTAACGCACGATTTAAAAATCACAATCGGACGTCCTACGAGTTCTTTTGCCTCCTAGGTGAATTGGTGGATAAACAACGAAAATTATGAAATAATTGTAGAATTTGTCTATTATTTGTCTATAACCAGGGAAAGAATTAAAAAGAATTTTCAATTTTTTACCAAAAAAAATGGATGTAAATAATATATGCAATAAGATCTAACAATTCCAATTAGATTATTGTAAAGGTAGACCTATTTATCTTATGGATTGATTTATACATAATTTAAAATTAAGCTTGTAATTCGATTAAAAATGGTCGCAATATTTCGTTTTGTTAAATTAGATGTGTAGATTAATAAAAACTAGACTTACCAATTTTTGTTCAAAATCATTGGCGTGGTATGTGGCAATTCTAGCTTGATCACCCATACTCTTAAGGATGTTGCATTTCGATGAGGAGCCGTTGCTACCTTTATCGGCAAATCGCGGCAATATCCACCATTCTTCGTCCATAATTGAACGGGTTGGTCTTGATAATGTACGGGGTAGATTAATAATACTTATCAGGTAAATACTGAGGGTGAAGATGTGCTTGAATCCTGTAAAAAGGGAATTGGAAATTAGAAATTAACCAGTACAGGATTAGCGACTAACGCGACATAAAAAGGCGGTAAAATATTATTGAATGACCCCATGGTATACTCACACTAATTCGAAATATCTGTTTTAGCACGTTTATACGTAAGAAGCAAAAATTTCGTAATGCCAAATAATATTTTGCAACAATAATATAATTAGATGCACAGAAAATCCGTAACGTCAATTGATAAAACGCCAATCGATAGGAAAATAACTAAATACGCGCCGCATGTAGAATAAACGCGAAACACATAATTTCTTCCTTTTAAAACGTTACGGAATGTTGAGTTTGTATTGTTATTAAATCGATTTGAGTCAAGCAATTTCCCAGGTTGAATCACCGCCAGCACAAAATCTCTAAATCGTTTAGTAATCTATCACGAATACGCGCGGTGTACGATTTTACCGGCACCATCAGAAAAACATTGCGGACGAACGTGTTAAATACGAAAGTAGAAGAGATCGTACAACATCTACGGTGCGCCATTGGCCACCTGTTGCTCCGCCTGTGTATATATGCATCGAAATATACGCTTGTAAAAAGAGACTTCAGAAACTTACTCTGTAAACTGTTCCACGCGTAAGAGTTACTCCTCTGCTGGAAACGTTTACGTTTTCTTGGAAACACGTGACTAACATCGTTTGCCGCACGACATTCCGCCAATGTCGAATTGTTGGCGGTATCGCGCTGCCACTGTCGTAGAAACAATTTGGTCCTTGCACAATTACTATCCAAAGATTTCGTCGTCCTTAAATCTCTATTTAGCATCCCTTCGATGTGGCCAATCATCTCGTGATTACACATTATCGCACTTGTTTCTCACTAGTTAATCGAAATAATGAAAATGTGATAAAAATCCGCAACAAACAACGAGCGCACTCTTGAAAAAATACCGGCAAAAACGTACTCGAGAGGTTGTTAAAAGCGCGGTATATAAAGAATGATTTCAACACTGCTAGTCACGAACTTGCACGTTGAAGTATAGCCGGACTTGGGTCAGCTGTGTATTATATATCTAAAACGCCTTCGGAGGATGGGGGCTAGCTCCACCCTTAGGTGGAGCGTACTACATGTGTTTAAAGAAGTCTTTCTGTGTCTGATTCTATTACACTGATCATCTCTTGTACTAGCATGTTTCCGGGTTATATCATCAATATAGCGATAGCATTTCTATATATTTGAGACAGACACTGAAGATCTCGCAATTCACTTGCAAACCTACTTCGAAGCGTTCTGTACGAATTCGTATATAATCCTAAATTTATTTTTTTTATTAATACTTGCGACTACGGAATAATTAATAATTGTTACGCGAAATTACGCCAATGTATACATACTTGTTCGGATATTTTCTTAGATAGCGATTCTGAGTCATTATATCACAGCTTTCATACATTTAAGAATATCACTATAATAAACATTATGACTGACATTATATGTAATTAACATTAGCACTCCGCCTTTCAGCAAATATGTACTTAAAACATTCACTTAACAATACACTCTATAATTTTGGTTGTAAACATGCAAATTATTTTTTTGTTCGTTTTTTTGTTCGTCCAGAAACCGAGAGTGGCTTACAGTTTTAATATACTCTTCCTGCACAATACATTTATCACGGATATACATGTGTATTAGTCTCGTCAAATAACACTTGCATTACACTAGTTTGAACCTGTCGATTTCACAAATCCGCCAGGTAGAAATCCATATAGTTTACGAGGGCCAGTCTCACCTCAGAGGCGGTCCCATTCAAAAAAAATACTTAACGGCTTACTCGAAAAACGCGTCACTTTCCACTTAACAATAAAAACTTCACCTCACAATTCAGCGCTAGTCAACTAAAATAAATTTTAATAAATACAAAAACGGCAGCAATAAAACGATAAATTACTACTGTGGAACGGCTCACTGTGTACGGGCTCGTTCTTACACGGCTTGACACAATAGGTAAATATTTGAGCTTAAGCTCTCTTAGAGAGAGAAATCAGTGTAAACACATACAGCGCTTAATAGTTCGGCCAACTCGGAACTCATTCATTTCGAACAGGGAATTCCCTCTGCTGGTTTAACTTTACTTACCGTTTGCGTATAACCTGGTATACAACAACAAACAATAGCCAGGTGGGTAATTAGTTAATGATTCATGTTGCAAAGTGCTGCTCTTAAAATAGTAATTTTACACCAGCAGAATATAATTGTGTGCAGAATTCTTTTATATTACGCGAAATAGGAAATATGTACTTACATAGAAAATATTTGCTTCGTACAACAAAATAATTGCTCTTTAAAGGATGACAAATGCGCAATAGGATTGCTTTAAACATTCCTAATCCTAGTTTGGCATCTCCTCATCTTATCTTGTCATTTTAAACATAAGAATTTTTTGGCATGGAAGTACGATCAATTTGAAAAATGTTAATATTGCAAACAAAATTGTTTCCCACGAAATTTTCAATGAGTAATTTTGGATATTGTCCAAAAATTATTTAAGAATGAGTTTTGGTAAGTAAATATGTTTTAAGCAACTTCTCAATGAAAATGTGCGATTAGTAGATAGTATCTTCTTCATCGGATTTAGGGTTTCATTGATATAATTAAGATACAGCAATTCTTTTTTAATTTGCTTAATCTAACGATATATACAAACGATGTGAATATATAGTTAACGAAGATCCAGGTGATAAAAGCTTTTTCACTTGATAAGATTTATCTAAAGCCGAATAATCAGCATGATTTTGATATGAAATTGAATACATTTTGTGATGTGATATCGAGCTTTTCCAAAAAATCATAAACTTCTTCTATTGCACAGGAGGGTGGTAGCCACCAATTGCACAGGAAGATGGTAGCCACCAATAATATATGTACATGATTAAGATAACCCAAGCTTCCACTCCTTAAAGCAAAATGTTGTAAGACAACAACTTTCACAAATTATGTCTTGAAAATCACTGAATGGATGTTTTCAACGATTACAATCAAAATTGCGATAGTGGTTTGGCAAGCAATACGACCTGGAAACACTACTACATCTTCTTTTTAAAGCAAAACAGAGAATATAACTCAACAAAGTCAGTTCCACCACCTGAGGAGAGAGATTGCAGGAAAAACAAAACTAAAGACGAAATTAAGGAAGAAGTAACAACTGCCTCAATATAACTTTCTCAATATGAGCTTAGCTTATACCTGTGATTAATGCATATGTGTACTAATTCCATAAAATTTCTATACTGGCCAGAACTTCAAAATTTGCAATGACAATCAGCCAGATATTAGAAAAGAACTAGAAGCACTATCCTAGCTCCTCTACGTATGGGGCAAAAACATGATACACATACTAAGATGAAGTTTGTGGTAGCGTTTTTGCAACAGCCATGAGCACCTAATACAAACACTGATTTTTGGTTATTATACTTTGCAAAAAATACTAAATGCTCATAGCATTTATGAAAATATATTTTCTGTGAAGAAATTGATTGTTATTCGAGGTTATATTATAATGACAAGTAAAATATACTGCTGAAAATGTTGCATCTAATGGAATACACATAGCTTGGCAGACTTTGTGAGTAATTGAGTCTAATTCTGCTTTCATTATTTGAAGCATCATTTACAAGATTAGACCATAAATTTACCCAGCGCCATGTCATATTTTGGCAAAAGAATTAAAGCCAAAAATTGATGATATCTCGTTCACTAAGCTTCACTTTTCTCATGTACCACGGTAGATGCTTTAATTTGCTAGAATAGTCTTAATGCTTGACACCCCTACAGTTTTTTTTTT
>SMLS01064776.1:0-20931 GCA_004785975.1 Popillia japonica
GGAAGCAACAATCTGTTCTTTCCAGTCTTAAATTCATAAAATGCTACTAGTTACAGACCTGTACCAAATTACGTAGACACAGTTTACACTACACCAGAATATGTTTCTTGATATTAATACTCGTAACCTTGCTTATTTTGTGTGGAAACGGGTTTAATTAAAAAAATTCAAGTCGTTAAAATACCTATTTACAGCAGCGACTACTTGGGAACAGGACAAAACCTCTTGCCACCATTTTTTCAGGTTTGCAAAGATATGATAATCGCTTGGAGTCATATTTGGGAAAAAGAGCGAATGAGGCACTAACTCAAATAGCAATTCATGAATTTTAGCCATTGCTATCGCAGACTTGTCGGCAGGCACGTTACCTTGATGGAAAAGCACTTTCTTTTTTGCCAAATGAGGTCGTTTCTCTTTGATTTTTTCCGCTTTTCTAAGTTGTCGCCCAAGATTAATTCCATGAGACCCCCAAAATACAGTTGCCATAACCTTTTCTACTGACAAAACCAGTTTTGCCTTCTTTGGTGGCGGAGAATCTTTGTCTAATCGATACGTTGGCCTCTAATGTCATAGTTAACCTATTAAGATATTAGTCTACAGAATGGTAAAGAAGATTCCTCCAACTTCGAGCCATCTTTGTGTTAGGTCACGTAGTTATCGAAGGATTCTCGTAAAACGAACGAGCAGAGATTCAGTAAAGATGTCTTCTTATAAATCTAATAAATCTAACTAAACTAAAAAAATATCATGAGAATACATTTTATTGGACACAGACTCTTGATTTCTGTTTTTTTTTCTGATTGTTGATGTTTAGTTTATTTAAATCTGCAGTAAGTTAGATTGACAAACATCCTAGCTCGGCTCGCATTCGGTTCTCTTACATTTTCTTTAAAACGTCTTTACCCGCTACCACCACATAGCTATACTATCTACATGCATTCCTTCTGTTTTTTTTCAGTAATTTCAACTGAATTGCACTAGGTAGGCAAACAGCATTGTCACTTACCACTTTTCAAAGACAACATATCTGCTACGTCTGAGCAACTGCATTATTTACGAGATGTAGCAAGACACGAAACACTTTTCTAAGGGAATTTCGAAAACTTTGCACTTATAATGTTTGTAACTTCCACCAGTTAATTATATTAATTACTACAAGATATTATTGTTTATAGAAGAAAATAGGTAGGTACTCTTTGTTTTGTTTATCTGGTTACAAAAATTGTTCCTAATTGGTTTCTTTTTTCTTCTAATGCAGACGAGATAAAAAGCTTTAAATATCAACAATACTATGATTAGGAAACATAATTAAACTTTTAAGTATGTGTAATTATAAATTATATTGAAGTCGGAAAAGGCGATAGCTTATTCAAAAATTGCAAAAGTCGTTGTTATATGTATTAATCGTCTGATAAAAATTAAGAGGAAAATCACAACCTCATTTCAGCGTTTATACAAATTTTGGAAACTATGTGTATGATCAAGACAAGGTTTGTTTTGCTGATCTAGGTAGTCATCTAAGTAACAAAAAGTCAAGAATTTTAGCAATTCACACATCACACAGAGATTAATTATTGTTCTAATAGAATACGTCTAAAGAATTCGATATTGTAGATCATCATCTGTTACTACAAAAACTTTTATATGGAATAAGAGGCTTGGCATTGATCAACAAATTTGCTTAAATAAATAGATCATTTACATTTTTATTTATAAATGAAAAAATATTCATCGGCATGTTTTAAAAGGTTACATGGATTTCTCAAAATGAATTCTGTTTAGTCTTAGTGGCAGATTAGCAGATTGTGCGTCAGTGCTTTGAATGTTGAGCCTCTGTTCACTACGACCTATACGATCTATTATGTTATTACGCTTAATCTTTTTGTCCCAATTGCTGCTAAAGAAGCCCAGTATGTTCTTGCGGGCTATGGCTCGAACATCAGCCTGCTCCAGACGATTCTGTTCAAAGTGTGTCTGTTGGTTCACCGCCACACAGTCACATATAAAGTGTTCTGCCATTTCTCTATGTTCCCAGCAGAATTGGTATGTATCATTCTCCAATTTGCCTATTTTCTTGAAGTGCCATCTCCAAGTACCGTTGCGGTTAAAATCCAACAGTACCTAATTTTATCTTAGTTAAGAAAATAAGCTTTTTTGGTAATATTAGCTATGACTAGATTTTTTTTCTGCTACTGCCAAAATGGTGATTATTACATACGAAACTACCAGATGATAGGTAGGGTGGTAGTATTTTTTACAGCATTTTATACTATTATTCGAAAAAAATGGCACAACACCGAGAAAACATTGAATACCAAAGCAGAAGCACTGGAGAAATATAGCAATTTTAAACGACTGAACAAAATAACTTTGCCAAAATCGCTACTCTGCGATATACGCCGCTCAGGCTGTAATGTAATCAATCAAAACAAACTCTAACATGCTTTAAAACTATAATTTATGTGCAAATTTAACTTAATTAAAACACGATTCTGACATATCTATCATGAACATTCCTATGATATGATGAGAATGACCTTGAGATACAAAATAAAATTCGAATTCACAAATGAAGAATTTCTGAAAACTTACCGACTCCATTAGTAAAAACAAAAGAAAAAAATGTTAATGAGAAGCTTAAGGAAAATGCTCATTTACTTACAAAATTTTATTTAGGCATGTGTAGCGCAGTGCCTAGTGCGCTCGCTTCACAGTCTGGTGGTACCGGGTTCGGATCCGATGCGTTCTTTCTGAATTTGGTTTTCTGTAGTTTCCCAAATTCCACGGCAAATGCGGAAAGATAACATCTTCAGTCGGTCTACAGCCCGCAGGCATAATAATAACTCATGGCCAGCCGATGCCCCCTGTAATTGGCTGTTGGGGGATGCTAAGGCATGAATTATTATTATTACTATTATTATTATTATAAGATTTAATTCGCCTCAGAGGATGTATTGAAATGCCACTTTTTTGCACCCGTATTATTCTGATTAAATACAGTTTTCTTTTTCGCGTCCTCCACAGGTTTTTTTGTTTAATTACGCAGGAAACTGAACAAAATCTTCTCATACTTGTTAATCTTAAAAATTGTTAATTTTACAGGATATTGGCTACGGAATCCCACTTGCAATCGCAGTTTCATAAAATATGTATGTCAAAAAATTTAGTTTATCAATTTCAATGCAGCAAACATACATAATACGACTATAGTCTACAAGAAAACCGATTTACATAAAACGTAGTATTCCTTGCGACATGTGTGCCAACATCACAAAAAGAGTGACATTAATGTCATGTACATGCATAAGTGATACTCCAATAATTTTTTATTAACAATGGAAAGGATTACTGTAAATTGTATTTGTGCTGTCCGACCTATCCTGCTATCCAACAAGGGAAAAATATCCAATAAAGCCATCTTTCTGTTTACGAGTATATTTAGTTAATAACGATTGTAAACAATAAATAATTAGTTTATTATGAAGATAGAATTATAGGCTAATGTCTTTATGGCAATAAAAATTACTGTTGTGACTGCACTATGATTGGGTATACTAGTTTGATAAATTGTTATCTGCTGAAACCAAGGATACTGAGAAGGGTAAAAATATCATATCTCATAAATACCAATGTCGATATGGATGTTCTAACTTATGTCACTTGTCCGAAGAACAGGATTGTTATAAATTACCCGTATCACTTAAGAAGATAGCCGACAAATGGCTCAAGTAGACTACGTGGACAGGTTTAAAGGAAATGAACCACTTGTATAAAGAGGAAGTCTCTCTTTTATATAGGTATTACCCATAACAATCTATTAAGGAAACTAAAAGGATATCTATTCTTTATTTCGCCACTAGATGACAATTAAATTGGTAGAATGTTTGAATCATGCTTGAAGCAATATCAAATTAGATAGAGTTATATAATAAGTACATTCCTATCATAATTATAGTTTAAAAATATTTGGTCCGCTACACAAAGAAGCGACGTTAAAGAATCTTGAACTTTCATTCAGCCACACACTTTATGTTGAAAAATAACCATTTTCGGAAACACGTATCCTTTATTTAATTAACTTGTTTGTGTCATGTGAAGCGAGTGTATTCGTTCACTCAGTTATTAACACAAAAAATATACCTGTTCTCTTTCTAGACGTGCTTTTAAATATTACATTACGTTTAGGTTAGACTTTAGCAGTTCTTTAATTAATCAAAATATCGCCAACGTCGCAAAAATGCTTCCGTATTCCGTTGTATTTGATTAAGCTTATATAAATTATACATTCATATAGACTGGCTACCGGTTAGTTACACAATTCTTGTTATTTCAGACAAGAAATTCTAACGAGGGCTTGTCAAAATAACAGGTGCCCATAAAAACATTGTGCAATGCCTAAGCTCGTTTACGTTAATTAGACTGTTTATATGGTATTTAATTACAACGGTAATTGTTGACTATTAACACAGCTTCTGGTATATATGTATAAATGAAAGCAGCTGATATAAATAATTACTTTATATAAATGGACACACAACATAGTTAATTTACAAATTTGAATAAAATAGTTTATTTACCCAAATTACTATAAATACAGGCACTAAAATGAAATCACTATTTTAAAATATGTATTTCCTCTTTGTTAAGTACCTAAAAAAATTGTTCGTATGCATTTATAATTAGGCACTAAACAAGTAGAATGAAGTGTCGAATATTTTATCTCAGCTCGGCTACCAATCCTATTATATAATTAACTTTCTCGAACGAAACCAATCGCTTGCTCTATAAATTTTACACAATATTTACATTACACAAAAATGTTATGGCAATTAGTTAACTTGAACAAAATTCGGTAAATCTGTTTATTATTTTACATTTGAACGGCATCCAACACTTTCATAACTACCTAGATTAGTCCGCGGATTCCAGAAACAATGACCTACATCAAATCTTAAATCTAGCCGAGAGAAAATGTGAATTGTTAAAAAGGCTAGTTAATTAGGCAATTAGAGCTTCGGAATTCGCGTTTTTAATGTAATGTGATTAAAAGGTATTATAAAATAAACTTTCTGGTATAATTCGGAGATGTGTTATGTTATGCTCTTACACTATCTATAGTTAAAATGACAAAGTTATGACGATTTAACCATACTCGGTGACATTAGAAATGTTACACCAAGATGTAATAATGAAGAACGTAATAATAATAAATATTGATGTTGAGTAAATTTACCTTAAATCTGTAGGAAAGCACACAATTGATTGCTAATGATTAAAGGAACTTTGTAAACTAAAGGATATAAGAGTTGATGTCAGCAAAGCGATTCAACGTAACTTGTCATGAGCTGTGACTTTGCTCGTTTGAATGCACATATGTATGTAGAAAGAATGTTACCTTAATTTTAATAGTTTAACTGCTAGCTGCAGCTGCTATATCAAAACAGACTGTTAGCATGTTTTTGTGATAACGTAGTACAGTAAAACCTGTGTTAACGGACACTTGTATATATCGGCCACCTGTGATAACGGCCAGCTTTAACATCTACAATACGAGTATTTCCATATATACAAACCTTGCAATAACGGCCGCCTTTACAAAGCGGCCACGGCCAGACGATCCCAATATTTTATGGCATAAAAGCAATAAAATTTACCTCCCAATAACGTTCGTCGTCCGTATCGAAAATTTGAAAACTCCCGTATTTGTTGTTCAGTCTAAAGAAGGTGACAGAATTTACTTGTAAGGGTTTATTGTTAGTTATAATGAAACACGATGGAATTATTTTACAGCAGCAGCTGATTGTAGCAGTTTCCGAAAACGCCTGCTCATTCGCTCAGTTTAAGTTTATCGTTGTGTTCGTGAAGTGTTTGAATATGTGTCTAAAAGGAAAACGTTCGACACTGAAAGACAAAATTGATGTTATCGAGGAGAGTGACAAGTATAATTTAAGTTTGCGGAAGTTAGCCGAAAAATTCGGATTTGGAAAAACTCAAATTAACGATATCGTTAGTTATATTAAAAGGATGTTTGAAGAGGCTATTAATTTGAATCAGAAACCGAAATTCCCTAAAACGTGTGGAGTAGCAGTGGATCACGTTTTGTATAAGTGGTTCTGCATGGTTAGAAATAAAAATATTCCCATATCTGGATCATTGATTAAACAAACGGCGCTAAAGGCAGCAAGAAATTTAAACATTGAGAATTTTGCTGCTTCAAATGGTTAGTCGGAATGTTTCTGTCGAAGGCACAATATCACTTTTAAATCAATTTGTGGTGAGTCCGCTGATGTAAATTTGGAAGATGTAGAAGCATGGAAATCTAAATTACCATAAATTTTAAAGTATTATTCCCCGAAGGATATATTTAATGTTGACGAAACAGGTCTGTATTATCTCGCCATGCCAAATAAAGCTTTTGCATTAAAATACGATAAATGCAATGGCAATAAATTAGCAAAACAACGGTTAACTATTTTATTCTGCGTAAATATGGAAGGCGACAAAGAAAACCCTTTAGTTATTGGAAAAAGTACAAATCCTCGGTGTTTTAAGGAGAATCATATCGACAAATTACCTTTAGAGTGGGTACATAACAAAAAGGGTTGGATGACATCAGATTTTATGACAAAATGTATACACATTTACTTCACTTATATGTATATGTGTCTATGTATTCTCTATTTTATAATGTCCAAATGAATTTTATTTCTAAAAGAAAAATAATAGCTATCATGTGAGCTTGTGTTTGCTTGCTGTTTGCTTAGAATTTGGCGTAACTAATATCCATCCCCTGTCTTTTGCGGCCACCTTTGAATAACGGCCAACAATTTTGATTATTTTAGTAGCAGTTAGTCACAGGTTCAAATTAACTTGCAAGAAATAAGTAGAATGGTTAGTTTTTACGTAAAAAAAATTCTAGAAACATCATATTGATTTAAACAGTTTTTAACGTAATGATGGACCTCTAGCATTATGTTATCGGAAAAACTGTGGAACTAATATTTGTCCAAATTACACAAAACAAAACGTGATTTAGAACTTAATTCAACTGTGGTGTACGTTGAAAATTCTTCGCCATACTACTTGTATTAGCAACAAAAAAATTAATGTTCTACTTTTCAATCGCTAGTATGAGAGTAAGTATAAAATTCTTCTTTATGAGACAAAACGACAGCAATGTAGCTATTAGTGTAGTAAAGTTGGAACAAGTTTTTACTACCAGTTTTATATCTACAAACATAATCGTGTTTTTAATCCGCCTATAATCGATATGTGTAACACCTTTCACTACTTTCATACATAAACTGTTGCTAGCCTGCCCTGAAATTGATACCGATTACCGATATGTATGGCAGTAAACGATATCTTTTATTTTATCCATATATCGGATATTGACGAGAACTACAAAATTATAATAGTAGTCAATAGTAGTGTAGCAAATTTCATATATTTTCATATTACATACACTTAACCATATATTTTAGTAATTACCCTATGATATAAGAAATGCAACTACTCTGGTACTTAAGTGGAAGTTACACAACCACCATTCAATTTTATAAATAAGAATTTCTATCTTTTAGAATAAATCACGTTCCAATTGCAACATGTGATCATAATTATTATTTCGATCGTTTTCGTGAAATCGAATGCATTCACTCTACAAAATTGGGGATATATGTATGTAGTAAGTGTATGACGTAACGTATTTTATAATATATAACAATCTATGAAATTGCATAATGCATATAAATATCGCAAAAGTTGATAATCATTAAACGATTAATGTGCCTCATAAAATTTTTATGCCTAGAAAATATCGAGGAAATGGTTTTAATTCGATCTACTCATAATTTTAAACATATAATAAACATTTTTGCGTAAGAATAAGAACAGTAAATCATCGAGGTACAATTTTGGTTTGTTTTAAATAGCTAAATAGTGAAAATAGTAAATTTTTTTTTTGGTTAGTCGATTTGAATCATCATTATTAGCTATATAACAACATTACTCTCCTACAGATTCTGCAGATAAAAGAATAGAGTTGTTGTTGTCCCATCCAAATACCTTTGAGCAGTAAGTGAGCCATTCAAATGTGATATGATCAGCGATATACTAAAACAAACTGTAATTATTTTCTTATTAGACAGTTACTTCTGCTTTTGACCATATTTCGCAGTGTTAGAATGACTGAAGTTATGTGACCGTGAAGATTTGTGGCAAAGAGGTGTTAATTTGAGGAATATTTTTAAATTTCCTGAAGAATCGTTTGAAACCACATGCTATACTATCAATCGGTTGAATTTATTAGTCAGAAGGGGAACATCAGGGTTGTCCGACACGGATTTTAATGAATCTCAACTATAGGTTCTTTCCAACAACGCTTAGAATCTGTTCAGAATTAACCAGCGCATGCGCAAAATGAAATGCATATTCCAACAAGTACAGAACTGGAATCGGGATAGAAAAATTACTATTTCTACATATTACGAACTACTACCAGAACGAATTCAAGAACGGTGAAACCAGTACCTGATTCAACTTAGCAACTACTGGAATCGACATGCGTACAACGCATGTTGTAGGTATTTGTACTGTCCGATTTCAAGTTTTGTTTTTTAAATAAATACTAAAATGAGCAATTTTGAAGAGGATAACATTTACTTTGATTCAGATACAAGCGAAGAGGACCGATTAGAATTATTAATAGGGAAAAGTCGTGTAAAAAATGAAAAATTTTTAAATAGTGTACAACATTCCAAATAATATTTATACCTGCCATATTTTTTAAGTTAACTTATCTGTTAATATTTGTAACAACTGAGTATAAGTTCTAATTTGTCTTCCAACGAACGCTTATTTAGAATTAGTTCTGAACCGATAGAGAAATTGCGCTTGCGCACTTTGCAGTTATGAACGGGTTCTGGAATTAGTTCTAATGGTATTGTTGGAAAGAACCTTATGTTATAGATTGACCATCTCTGAGTACCCAGGTACGAGTTTTTATTCTAACGCGCCATAGTTTCTGAGAAAATCAACGCTGTTTAGCGCGTTCATTCCTTTATATCGATAATGTTAGGTTCTCAACAACCAACCGTTCGTAGCGCAGTGGATAAGATCTACGCCTGTCCCGCTGGTGTCTCGCGTTCGATTACTGCCAGTGCATTTTTTTCATTCTTAATGTGCAAAATATTAACAATTATATGTCAGACAAATTATTCATAAATGATATATTTCGCCGTGGTAATTTTATTATTGAATAAAATGGAAGTAAATCTGCATTATGATATGTATTTTAAATTTCGAATATTCGGGTGCACTTACTTGTCCTGCGGTCCATGTTTTTTTATCTTCAGTTCAAATAAAGAAATAAAAATAATAAATAAATAAATTCCAAATACATGTGTTAATAGAAATCTGCTTCCAATCTGCTCCAAACTTCTAGTGGCAGCTTGCAGTTACACAAATTGAATGGATTCTAAAACGCAACTGGAATTAAATTCCTCATCAATTATATCCTAGACATTGTTGGCAAGAAGTCTTAAGTAATGTAACAAAATGAAGTCATTATTTAATAACTATGGAAACTTATTTGCACCTATTACTATTACTAACTGCTTGGTGTGAAATTTTCTCCGTTTGCTGGAAACAGAAAGTTTCATTATCATATGTCAGTTTTTAAACGAATAAAACGTTTAAACGTGCTTCACGTTCTATTCACGTAAGCAGTTTTTGTTAAATATTTAAAAATAAACACAAGTCTATGTAAACATTCGGAAAGCGTAAACATAAAGCGAAACCGTGTTCTGTATAAATTTTTGTAATAACTAAAATGTTATTAACAGTTTGTGTGCGCGAGTTCAGAAGTCTTATACAAATATACTTATATGTATGTATATCCATATAATTAGGTATTTGTAGTAAATTTGCACTCATGTATGTATGTATCAAGTGTTCCGTATATTGCTTGCTAAGATATATAAAAAGCAAGTTTAATTAGTAATAATTTACGATCAAACATATTATTGAACTTCTTTTTAGAATAATTTATATTCATTAGTAGGTAATTACATCGTACAGCATACGAAATCGTTTGTTAATTCATTGAATCGAATCACATTACCATACTTACCTAATGCGAGCTCTTGTGAGTTTGTTTATTATTTCCGGTCACTAATAATAGTGGCTGCATTATACGTTTAATAGCCTGTCCACCTTTGCATTCAACGTCGAAGATGATGTAGTGAAACAACTCTATTTAGAACTTACGATAGTTATAAGATAACTATTATATCTGTTTTGCAGTATTTAACGCACTACATAGCTTGGTGCTATGCGCCCTAGAATTGGGTCTAGGGTGTACCTATAGCATAAAATTTTGTTGCATACTTATATGTATTTTTGCACATTTACTTAAAAATCACATCTGCAATATTTAAATATTCGACGCACAGTAAAAACGTAATCAATTGACATAATTTAGCATGCACGGCTTACATTTATCTAGATTATAATAAATGTTTAATAATTACATAATATTAATTCTAGAAGCGTACCTCACAGGCTATTGTACTTATTTAAAGAAGCTCGTTTATGTTGGAATGCCTTAATAGTCTATGCGGTAGTTTCAACATTCAAACCGCAGCACAACTAAACAATGTCATAACTAGTGTTCAGGAGAGCGCGTATGACAAGTGCAATATGGGAATAGCGGTACGTAAATCTTACATGCACTGACTCATAAATTTGATTTGCAGCTCATCAAGTATGCCACACTCTGTTTATTTATTACATCAAGATCTGATCACAACGCTTTAAGTACTCCTATAATGTCAAAAATAAAATAAAAACATACAAAATTTTAAGTTCTAATTAAGATGCATAAAAATGATAGTATTCGAAATGTTTTAGTAGCATTTAATTTATTCAACAATGGCCATATATTATTATATAAATAAACTTACTTATTAGGTACTCATTGGGTAGAGTAAATATGGACCAAGTACTTTTACTCTAATTATTGGAAGAATATTATGGTGATGAGGTGCTTTATTATCGTAAAAAACGAAGAAATTAAAGAATGACTTGATGTTATAAGCATCTCATTTATCTGCTCCTTGAATTAAGGATACAACCAAAATAGCATGTTAAAAACAAATCTGTGCAGAATGGTTCTATGTACTACGTAATTGTGGTGTTGTCGTAAGAAACATACTGACTTCCAGAAAAATTGCAACACCTAGAAGTTGTCGAACGATTTTATTGAAATTTTCAGGAAACGACTATTTTCATGAAACAAAGTGATGATTAAGATTTGAAAACAAAAGAACAAAAGCTTTAAAAGTTTTGTCAATAATGAGTTGCTCCGCCACGATTTGTAATGCACTCATCTAGACGGCTTGGCATGCTATTAATCAAGTGATCTATAGCTGCTTGTGGTATATCGTCCCAAGCTTCTTGAATCCGTTGCTGAAAATCGTGTAAATTATCTGGAGGGTGCGGTAAATTGCCCAGTCGCCTACCAATCATATCCCATACATGTTCAATGGGTGACAAATCAGGCGACTGAGCAGGCCATGGGAGGACGGCAATGTTAGATTCTTTCAAAAACCGTGTTGTAGCCCTTGCCGTATGAGGGCGCGCATTATCCTGCTGGAAAATGGGATTTTGCAGCCCCTGAAGATATGGAAGGCCAACTGGTTGTAGCAATGTAACCAGCTGCGTTAAGGTTGCCGTCAATAAAGACCAAGGGTGATCTGCTACCATAACATATTGCACCCCATATCATAACTCCTTGAGTGAGGGCTGTGTTGCGTTCCACAAAAAATGTTGGATTTTTACGTTCCCCACGCATCCGTCTGACTCTCCTACGACCATCGTGAGCCCACAAGCAAAATCGGAACTCGTCACTAAACACAATTTGATGCCATTCTTGCGCTCAATTAACCCTTTCGTTGCTCCACTCTAGTCTGCGTAGACGGTAAAGTGGTGTAAGAGGAAGACATAAAAATGGACGATATAAACGCAACCCATTGACATTCTCAGTCCTGTACCTCTCATCCAATCATTTGCAATTGATCGAGTTGTTGAAAATCTATCTCTTGTGGTTAAAAGTCTTAAGCGACGTTCTTCGCGATCTGTAGTCCTTCGAGGACGTCTAGATCCACGGCGACGATGTTGAACCCCTTCCTCGGACCATTTGGACCAACATCTCAATACCGATGAAATATTTCGGTTTACACGACGAGCAATTTGTCTTAGCGAAAGTCCGGCCTCTCTCATACCAATAATACGACCACGTTAAAAATCACTTAATTGGACAAAATGTTGATGTTGACGTACTCTCGGCATTGTTATCAAGTTCAGAATGAAATTGTGACGAAACAACAACAATTTTCAAACTTGACAGTTACTAAATGATCTAATACTTCAAATTTATAGTTACTATGTGCAATGGAAACAACAGGCAAAAAAAACTACTTGCTAGATCTTATTCAAATTTTAATCATCAATTTGTTTAATGAAAATAGACGTTTCCTGAAAATTTCAATAAAATCGCTCGACAACTTCTAGGTGTTGCAATTTTTCTGGAAGTCAGTATATATAAAACTGCTGATTTGCAACTATAACTCTGACAATTCAGAATACGTGTTATCTCAGTTCTATCTTGTGAATTGCATTCTTTGGTAACACCAAATTACACTTGAACGACTTCTATTTATATACAAGCAAAACTCATGCCAAAGTATTCCTTGGAAATTTCAGCAACCAAATAGCAAAGACCCACTAAGCAGAAACAGACTGCGTGCCCACAGAATTTCTTACAGTCCATTGTCACCGCAAATCACAGAAATACGTGCTAAACATCTCGGCAAAGACATCATAAATGAAGCAGAAATACATGCTCTGAAAGCAGCTCTTAAAACTGAATAGGGAGGTATAAGTGCAGGAAACCCTGCACTTGACAGAAAGCTGAAGATCAAATCTGCCGTCTACACTAAGAAGATCTAGAGTCAGCAGTTAGTCGTACTCAATATCAGTACTTCTGTAGACCGCTTCTAACGTCTACTGAAATCCCTGATAACAACCTACAACTAATTTAATTCCCAGAAGGGCAATGTTACAATAGGCCTATGTAGGTTGCAATGACTAAAGGTAACAATTCCACTACCTTCAAATCTTATCTAATTTTATGGTCGAGGTTTGTAAGGCGACTTACATACCTTACCAAAAATATAAGCACTCTTACAATATTTGCAAAATTCAAAAATACAAATAAAGATTGGATAAACAGCACACCTCCTAACTAATCCGATAATTCAGCAAATAATGTCAAATGACACGTCAATCCTAATTTCGTTTCTGAGAAAAAATCCTGAAATGTGTGTCAGCTACAACAACTTTTTTAAAAATTAATTTTTGTTTATTGCTTCTCTAAGATCATCTAGAAATTATACTAAAGCTAGAAGCCAAAAAATCAGAGCAGATAAGGCTAAGCTTCAAATATACATATCTTCAAGAGACATTTACAAGAGATTTACAGATCACAATTCTACATATCTTAAAGTATTCCAACGTATGTGTTCTGCATAAACCAAGTTTTTTGCCACAAGTCAGGCATTGAAGTTTGCAATCATTTCTATCCGTGTTACTGACATGAAAACTTACTGAGAGGTGGTAACAAGATAGCATGTTGTTTATTATGTATTCTACGTAGAAATTACACATAAAAGGAATATTATTGTACGGAGCAATAACCTCATCCTCCAAACCCAAAAAAGAAGAGAAACAAAATTCAAACGCAAATTAAATTAATGTACATGGCAATTAAATTATGAATATCCGTTCTAAAATGGGCCGCATTGTTTTCTTTTTTGATGTATTATTTCTGAAATAACCTTTTTTTAATATAGATATTTGTCATTTTTCAAACTTAGGTATTGTTAGTATTTACAAAATCACTGTCAACGTCGTCTACCTTAACGTATTTCAAAGTTTGAACAGTTGTTTTGTGTGAAACAGTATTACTGGTAACTGTATATTTCGTCAATTAGTCTTTTTGAAATGTTCAAATTATAAACCGCTACAAAAGTTGAAGAAAGTTTATGACAAACTCGTTGTCTAGATATATACCAATACATACAACAATTTATTTCTATTCGAATGTAGAAATTCTAAAACCACAAACCGAAACTTTATGATAATTATAGGTGAAGGTTTGTGATTATATATAATTTTATAAGTAAAGACCAGGTTTTGTGTACCTGCCGTTAATCAAAGTACAGGTTTTATTTTGATTAACGAAAAAGTCTTCGTTAATTACAACGTTATGGAACAGTATTCTAAACGACGGTAAAAATCCCACTTAACCGGTGAAAGGTGTCTACAACATAAAGAAACCTTCGCTTGCTAAACTTCAAATTCAAGGTAAAAATGCATACCGACTTGACCGTAAAGACTATAAAAACGTGAGGGAACTTGTTCTAGCGACAGATACCTTTTTAACAACCTACGTCAGTCACATTAAATACACTAGTGTTTTACAACTTTCACGTACTGCATTGATTCTTAGTAAAGAATGCATTGTAGTACCTAGTGTTACTACATAACTCGATCCATTAATTAGTTATACTTTAAAATACGATTTTTTTTTAATGCTTGATAACGCAAAGTATTTGTAAAAAAGACACAATAATAGCGTAGAGGTAAAAATGATTAGCTAAGTAAAATATACATCTTTGACAAAATTTTATAAAACTACACTGCCGAAATGGAGTAGAAACTACAAGAAAGAGATATAACATTATAACACAATCGGAAGAAACTGACCGCTTGACATTTCTGTACACCGCAGATGGAGATTTATTTATAAAGAAACAAAAATCAGCTGTGCATAGTAAATAAAAAAATAATAGAGAAGGCTAAAACCTAACAGGATTAAATAACGTGGGAGAATATATTTACAATTACAATACAGTCCATTCATCGTTTCTTTAAATCATGAATGATTATAAATTATTGCCTACTGAATTGACAAAACAATAACTTTGCTCTATTGGTGGAATGAGTACACTGGCCATTACTGCAATCTGAGCCAATTCATTCATATTTAATTCAAATAATATGTCCCATCCCACATGACATAACTTGATTTTTTGACAGTATGATAAATTTATATTAGAACTGAAATGATAACATTTCTAGGAAATTTTATTAACATGTAACACTGAAAACAACAACTATGAATGTGTTCACAGCAATATATATCAGTGGTCACTGTTCTCTGAATTTGGACTAGATGAATTCACAATCTGTTGAATTGTTTTGTAAGGGTGTACCCTAATTTATACTGCTGGATCATCTCTTGGTGGAGATGCACTCGTAGTGAATTTAGGTGAACTCGGCTCTCACATGTAAACTTGACTGAGGATATTCAGCTAACGCTACCATCGTTCTCTTCAAAAACAATATCACTTTTTCTTCTTTTTAGGCTTGTGACACATATAATTTCTATTATAGATACCCTTTCATCAAAAAGTTCGAGGTACTGGTCTATATCCGCTGGTAATGTTGTACTTTGATATCCCAAGAACGGTGCTAATGTTTTTTGTGGCGAAGAAGTTGGCTTTCACACCAAAAACCCGTAAACACTATTAACAGTGTCAATAGATATAAAAACAGTAGGTCAAGTTAAATATTGGTGCAATAATAATTTGAGAATTGTGAAACAAGAAAGAGATAGCTTGTACAAAGTTACTAAAAGAACCGAGCCAACAATTGATTGGAATAATTATAAAGAATGTAAAAATTATTATAACCGCCTATTAAGAGTAACTAAAAATAGTTTTTAATATGAAATTAATTCCGCTAAGGGCGATACCAAAAAAATGTGGCAGAAGTTAAAGAACTTAGTTGATAATAAAAGCATTATATATCCTGATTTTATAGACCTTCCAAACGGTAGGAAAACAGAATTAAAAGGAATTGCTATTGAGTTTACTAACTATGTTGCCGACATTGGAAAACGTTATTGAGCATATAGCAAAAGAACTTGAAGCTTTTCTGGAAAAAGTGAAATACTTTCTGATGTTCAGTCAGGATTTAGAAAAGGCCATTCT
Source organism: Popillia japonica (assembly GCA_004785975.1). Taxonomy (NCBI): domain Eukaryota; kingdom Metazoa; phylum Arthropoda; class Insecta; order Coleoptera; family Scarabaeidae; genus Popillia; species Popillia japonica. The sequence goes on from SMLS01064776.1 coordinate 16,119, forward strand.
TATGAAACCTCTCTAAATATGGTAATAGCAGAATGGAAGGTAGAAATAGAAAATAGTAAAAAAGTTATTGCAGTCTTTCTTGATTTGAAGACAGCGTTGGAAACTATAGATAGAAATAGATTGGTTAAAAAACTTAGTAGGTATGGAATAAAAGATACAGCTCTATCTTGGTTAAAAAGTTATCTGACTGACAGATATCAAATAACTAGATATGAGAATAAAGAGTCAGAAGTAAGAATAGTAAATTCGGGTGTACCACAAGGATCGGTGCTTGGACCATTGCTGTTTATATTGTATATTAGTGACATTGAAAGTGCACAAAAGCGATGATTATCAGTAGTAGACCTGAAGTATCTCCAGACGAGGACATTGTAATTGATAATACAGTAATTGAACTAGTATGTGAAATAAAGTATCTTGATGTTACGAGCTATAGACTGTAAGCTCTCATTTAAAAGTTACATAGACTACATTGTTAAAAAAAGTAGCAAAAAATATAGGAGAATAAGTAGTAAATTAAGTTTATGGGCTAGAATTATGGTATATAAGACTATTACCGCTCCGCATTTTGAATACTGTGCTACGGTTTTGTTTCTAGCACATAACGGGAACTTAAATAAATTCCAAAACTGCAAAATAAGGCAATGCGAATCATTTTAGGATGTAATCGCTATACTCGCATAGTGATGATGCTGGAGACATTGCAGTGGCTCAGTGTTAAACAGCTAGTTTATTTCAATACTACTATCCTTATAATGATTTCATACAAAATATACTATGTAAGTGCGCGTAAAAGCAAATAATTATACGGATAATAATGTATATCAAAAATATTTAACGAAGATTACAAACCAATAACTAATTAACCTCATTTCCAGATCCTGGAATAAATTGAGTTTACTCGAATACTGTTTAAATTGACCTAAAAGTGGAAAAAACTGAAAAATAGATAAGTAAATATTTGAAGGTCAGAAAAATACATATATTATTAAATAATAATTTAGAGTTACAAAGTATAAAAATAACCTCTAAGAATTTCTTCGCTAAAAGTTGTCGCGACACTCATAGCTGAATGATTTTTTTTACTATGGCGTACCACTTGGATCGTCCAGAAATAAATTGAGGTAGTAGGGGAATGATAAGAGAAGATTTACAAAAATGTTGGCGATTGTACCAAAGCGGCCACTTTGTCAAAAAAAAAATTAAAATATAAAAGCTAACATAAAAAATTCGTCACATGATTGATGGAAACAGGAATATTTTTTTATGATAGCGTCCAAATAACTGCATATTTTCTTATTTTGTATGTTCCGATCGGACAACCCAATCCTGAAATAAAAATGTTGGTTTTTATTTTTTTATTTTATTTACTCGTAGACCGTTCAATATTCAGAGCTGGAAATTTGGCTCTAAGTGTTTTAGGGGGTCAAATATACGCTGGGGGAAGGGCAACCCACTTACCCGGCTTACTCGGTTACGGCCTTTATTTCGTAAATAAGTCAATGCTGCAGTCAAAACAAGGGAGCTCTCATAATAAAACTAATTATTAAATTATTTTTAATTTCAAACAAATAAATACTAAAATGATGGTGTTTTCTAAACTGCCGCAAAAATAAACGGCAGTAGTTAGAATTTAGTTGTATTAACCTTGGTAACTCCATTAAACTTGTACAGTGCTACGTTATATAATTTTATGCATAAATATGAGAAATAACGGTACACTATTCACATACAGACATTTAAGTATGTTTTAAGGTTTACAGTTCCTAATAACAACGGACCCAGCCAATATATTTCACATACCTATATACTCGTACGAATTAAATCATATCCTTGACTTATATTTTTAATTATATCATAATTACATCATCTTCATTTCTACATACATAAATATATGTAGTTGCATTAATTTACTTTCCCAGAACGGATTCTGTTTCTAATTAATATCTAGCGTAATCCCAAGATAATCATAACGGTTTTATGTGTAATAAGTAATAGTTAAACAGTAACATGTAATACAAAACAAGATCATGCAACGCAAGCTAAAACAGTCGCAAAATCTACTGTCCTCATTTACCTAAGAAATGATATATATTAATTTGTTTCTCCATTATACTTGGTTGTGCTACTGTATATCGTAATACATAAGCTCTTAATTAAAGTGCAGCCGCTAACAATATGGTGGATAGGACATACATATGCATGTATGTATGTACACATTTCTTACAGTACATACTTTCATCGTGTTGTTTTCAAATGTAACACGTATACTCTCTATTCTACAAGAAAAGCTTTAGTTTTGTTAGACGTATATATTTTAATAGAATTTAATTTCACCTTGTGAATGGCTAAATTCTTCATTAATGAGATAATAGAGTTCGTTTTCGTACTAGTTTCATCGCATCAGTTATTGCGTTGAAATAATAGGAAAGAAGAAAATGGAAGCGTTAAAAAGCTAACTAGCATTACGTTATTAAACAGATTATTATGTATGTATATTCAATAAATTAGCAGCAGATGTGTTCTACCACTTTCCAGTTTTATGACCGAATTGTTATTACTATTACCTCTGTTTGGTTTATAACTGAAACTTGGAATTTACCGTAATGAATCATAAAATTAGTTCAATAAAACTGAAACGATTGTGGTAAATGTTACAAATATAGTTAATTAATACATAGATATTAGAAATGTAATAATTAACCATTAATCTATATAATTGTGCAACATAAACTTTCGGGCATTGATTTAAAATAGAAATTAGGCAATTAGTTTATTTAAGTCGGAGTAAAGTGGCACGTACATATTTATTTTTTAAATAATAATAAATGTATCCAAAATTGCATAGATGTAGAAAATCTTTAAAGTTATTCGTTACGGCGTACAACATTACTACATCCCCTACAAAATTGATGAATTAATGTTCCTAGAAAACGCTATCGATAAAAGATTAATGTTAGACGCAATCTACTCAATAAAATTATAAATGAATTACTTACCAAAGACATAACTGACCACAAAAGTTCAATGTATCATACACAATCACTCACAAAGACTGGCATAGTTGCACAACATTACGATAAGCATACGATAAACAACCCGAAATCATCGCTAAAACACTAAAAGAAATAGCAATACAAACAACTCAAGAAAAAGTTCAACGTCACATAGCGCAAAAAACTGTTGGAGTGAGCGAGCTAGTATAACATGAACGCCAATCCCTTAGCAAAAAAACTATCGTGAATCGTATACCATTTACAAAAGTTTTGAAACGAAAATGACATACCAAACATGAATATAGCTACATAACGACGATAAATAATAGGAAATTGGTATTTAATTATTTATTTATTGGTTATTAAAAGACGCGACGAGAATTATTTGCTGGAAAATAATATCGCTATCAGATTTATCACATTTATTGTCGTGTGTTGATCGGTTAATCTGTATTTGTAATTGTTTCTTTGAGCAGAACCGTTTGACTGCACTTAAAATTAAAAGGCAATGCTTCCTCAGTGTTAATTATAAACTTTTTTGTCTCTCGGTCTTATCAAGCCCTTAGAAAACTCTACATGTTGTTGATGTTTGCTTAGTTGTTCGAGTAATAACGCGGTATCAATTATTAAACCAATTGATTTATTTAAATGTTATAACTTTAACCGTACATTTCGTCTTTCATCTGAGATGTTGGGGTACATTGCTTAAAATCAACGGTAAAAACGACAAAGGGGGCCGTTAACCAAGATTCACATATTATGGATTATAGATTAGGTGTGTCTCAAAAATGCAAATTGTGGTATCTGCTATTTTTTCCTTATATAAATGAATTAATGTTGCTGAGAGTAATGTTAAACACAGCAGTGTCTGATTTATCCTGAATAGATAAACTGTGCCTTTCAGATCTATTAAGAATGTTGGGGATTAGATATTCTACTATCAATTTTATTTTCACAAAAATGTGCGATCAAATTAATTTAAGGAATCGGGGAATATGGAGAATTTTGTAACATTCCCTAGTAAATTGAAGACATCTATAATATGCTTATATACAGAAATGCGCATTGACATGTGCAAATAAAATAATGTTGACCTATGACCCAAAATGACAATCATATGTTTAACTTTATTAACACATAAACCATTTTTGATAAAATAAGTATAAATTAGATTAAGAAAATATTCTCTCATCAAGAGGTCTTTTAACGGAATGGTTCTATTCCGCAGTTAGGGCTTCTTATATGTATGTAATACTTATATACATACAAGTTGTCTAACTTTGGAACTTGGTATCGTTTTAATATGTGATGCGCTTTTCTCTCGGTTTCTAATCGGTGGTTTGCCATATCCATGATAAATAAATATGCTTACGCTTTATTTGCAGTGTGTGTGATAACACACCATAATACATGTTCGTTAACACATTATTGACTATAGAAGTGAACAATCCGATTCTATATTTTTATTTAACGATTATTTAACGAAATGTCTATTTACATACTTACGTGATCTGCACTCTTCTGGCAAACAGACTTTAAAAAAATCCTACAACTCTTGCCCGCGTTCTATAGGGACTATACATATGTTGGTGTATTTTAATTAATGAGTAGATTCTAAAGCGGATCATTTTTGAAGACCCCAATTAGAATATTATCCTACCAATTTCAAACATTGTCGGTGAAGCTATACAGTCAAACGAGCAAGCCAACAGCAGGCTTCGTCCACCATTTTGCAAAGCTACAGAAAATTTTCCAACGGAAGGACATATAAATATAAATATAAATATAAATATAAATATAAATATAAATATAAATAT
>SMLS01064777.1:0-19749 GCA_004785975.1 Popillia japonica
TCTGAATATATATAGTTTCCTCAGGAGCCAAAGCTAATAGCTGCAAGCAAAGCAAACCCTCCTTGGCCCCCTTGGAGAACAACATTGTGTCAACTTCAAGCAAAGAGATTTCTCATTTTCGCGCCAAATAGAAACAAAGAACTATTTGAAGAATTCAACAAGAAACGAGTCAGTCAACCAAAGGTGATATTGGTCTTTGTTTTCCAAGATGCCACTTCAAAAATAAAACTACAGCGATGTCGATTTTCATAACTTACAACTGAAGTGCGGAGTTTATACCATGTGACTGCAAAGTACAGACAGATGATACTAACGCCCAAAGTGGCCTAAATGAGTTAGCTTTAATCGTTCCTAGTGCAACTCCACGAAGAAATAGATTCAGCTATGTATTTTCGTCAATCACAATTTTTAATATGGCATGTCAAAAAAATTGCAGAACACCGAGAAATTTAATGAAACCCACAGATTATATGCTGATTTTTTGATGTCATCCACTCGGTCTATGAAACAATAATACCTACTGCAACCTGTCAATAGCAGTTTTTCGCCAGAAATTTTCTGAAATCGTGTAGATATAGCAATGCAGTAAAATCCTATTATACGTAAATAAGAAATCCTATTCCATATTTCATTAATTGATTTTAAAAATTGTGTTCAGTAACTGATATTCTCCATTAGTGATACATTGGCAAAGCTGTACCCGAGAGTTGTCCACTACTTCCTGGCTGATGCCACCTTCAATGATTACAAGGTTGTGGAACGATATTTTTACACTTAAATTTTCAAGTATCCTCAAAGAAGGAAATCAAAAAATGATGAATTGGGTGATCCTTCAGACTAGTGTTTCCTCGCAAAGAGAGAACACAACTTCCTTAAAATTTCCAGAGATCGCTGATGTGTAAATATCTGCATGACATGGAAACTGCAACACCAAGAAGGGGTGCGAATTTTTTGACCAAACTTGGTAGAAACGTATAACTAGTCAAAGGAAGTAATTGATTAAAATTTTGTTGCGATAGATCAAGTGGTCATGGCCCATTTGACACTTCATTCAGTTTTCGCTGACATTAATGTGTGGTGTATTTATTGTTTGTTTCAAATTAATTTCAACGGTTTTGTCTTATTATACCTTTGTTTAACGTGTTTAAAGAGTTTTATTATGCCTAGAGTGCGGCAACGTGGAAATTATCGCCAATTAAGCGAATTCGACAGAGGTCGAATTGTTGGTTTGCGAGAAGGTGGTTTTTCATACAGGGAAATTGCAAACCGCCTTAACCGGAACCAATCCACCATTATGCGCTGTTATCAATCATGGACTAGGGAGGGTCAGGAAAGACTCCAAAGACGAACTGGAGGCCGAAGAAGAACTAATGAGATACAGGACCGCCGCCTTCGCCTAATGGCGCTAAGAGACAGGTTCTCCAGTACCAGATCAATTGCTGACGTGTGGTTAGGTAATCAAGGTCGTCCTGTAACCCTTCGAACCGTTTATCGTCGAATTAGGGGTTTCGGCTTACATTCTTATCGTCCGCATCTTGTGTTACCACTTACGGCTCAACACCGACAGCAACGTTTGGAGTGGTGTAGATTGCGAATGCATTGGATCGTGGAGTGGCATAAGGTGGTGTTCAGTGATGAATCTCGATTTTGTCTAGGGATGCATGATGGCCGTATGAGGGTCAGACGAAGACGTGGGGAACGTCGTGATATTCAGTTTTCCGTTGAAAGGCATGTGCATCGAGCAGTGGGTGTTATGGTATGGGGTGCTATAGCATATGGGAGTAGGTCTCAGTTGGTATTCATCCAAACCACCATGAACGCCCAGCGTTACATTGATGAGGTGGTAGAACCCCATATTCTTCCATATCTTCAAACGCTCGAAGACCCACTTTTCCAGCAGGATAATGCCCCTCCCCACGTAGCGAGAATTTCTATTAATCGCTTCGAAGAGGCTCATGTCAATATCTTGCCATGGCCACACAAATCCCCCGACCTCTCGCCAATAGAACATGTGTGGGACATTATGGGACGAAAACTTATGAATTTAGCCAATCCTCCGCAGACACTAATAGCTCTCCGGCATGAATTACAGGTTGCTTAGGACACCATACCCCAAGAGGATATCGACCACCTAGTCGAATCAATGCCACGAAGAGTGAGGGAGTGTGAAACTAATAGGGGCGGCTCGACACATTATTAATAAAAATTATGTTAAATTGTGTTAGTCTTTTGTTTTTTTTTCTTTGAAATTTTAATCAATTATTGCCTTTGACTAGTTATACGTTTCTACCAAGTTTGGTCAAAAAACTCGCACCTCTTCTTGGTGTTGCAGTTTCCATGTCATGCAGCATATGTATGTACATACATATACCTAAGCTGCGGCTCCGTCTGGTTGGAGCCACACCTTTTCCTTTTTGAGGTTCCCAACAAACTGCTATCAAAAGAAGATTTATATCAGGAGACAGTAAAGATTTTAAGTAAGCTTTTCCTTTAGGTCACGTCCTTCGAAAAGCTGCAGATTGTACACAACAATTTCAATGATGGCTACTAACAGTTTTATGCTGCCCACAGCTAAAATTTTACCTATTAAAAGTAGCAAGTGGAATTGGGTCTCATCCGAAGCAAGCAAAAAACAATATAATGTGGAAAGCTCTAAAAAATATCCTCACATACAACTTTGCGAGTTACAAAATCTCTTTTACCTACCTGAGCAGAATTCTTCTAACACTCCTGTCAGGGAATCTTAGAGCAGATACAATGCTAGACGCTATGGAGATTGCGGGGATCCGCATTTTCCAATATTGTTATAGTTCAAAGTCCAGTGCAAAACCTGATTCTCTAACATTTGATACCTAACTTGAATAGTTTGATCTATCCATAACAGATTCCTAAGACTAAAACGCAAAATGCGTGCTTAGTAGCAATTACCATAAAACTGACACATAATGCTGCTATCAATTGGCAATCCCGCCGCAACACAAATAGGGACCTCACGGATTACAAGAGGTCTATAAAAAAGGTCGGCGAACTATGCAGTTTAGATAACAACCTAACCCTTAGTTTTGATCTTGAACTGAACAATTGTTCGTTATTTCCGTATGTTTAAAGTTCAAGCTATTGAGACATACATACTTTGAAGACGAGTTCAAACTCATTAGAGTAGCTTGTTTGCAGAAAATGTTCTAAAACTCCTAAACTTGGGAACAACATTTTCTTTTTTTTTCTAATATAAAAACATACAATGAAAACTGTTATAGAAGTGTTTTGCAAAAGATATCACTATCAGCAACAAGTACGATTCTTGGTATATTGACCGATGAATAGGTACACAATTTTTGAACACGTGGAAAACGTCAAAATTGACCAGACGATCCCAATATACTATAGCTAAGAAGACTTAATCGGTAAAATCTTAAAAATCCACTTCAACGCACTTTTAAAATTTAATTTCTAACCAAGTGCAATAATTGCACGATTGTAATCATAACGAAAGTATGAAATTCATTACACCTTGTAGTCGTAAATTCAAATTATCCACAATTACTCGTAATATTACACATGTGGAAACAGGAACATTTCAACGTGTTTTTTTTAATCTAATCTAGCATTTATAAATTTCTTTACTTTCTTCGTTCTTCGCAGTAATCCTCTTGTTTATAACGCCCTGCGTCCTGTTCCGAGTCCGTTAACAAGGTTGACGAGCGTGATAAGCTTGAATAAAAAGAAGTTTTATTTCCATCATTTCGCGTTCTGTCTTCAGATAAAACGCAACGATAAGAAATACGAATTTATGGGCTAATGAAACATGTTTATCGCGGTGCCTCGAATTATGCACCATTTTCACGTTGAAGAATAATACCGATATTTACGAATACATTTGTGATTTGTCGTGTATGCACTAGTGATACGTTCGAGGATATAATTAGTTTGTCAGGACAAACTGGGTCACGAAAAAAATGAATAAATATGACTTACATCTGAAATTAATTTAATGATTTTATGTTTATATAAAGTTTTCTAAATTCTAGTCATTACCATACATATGTATGTAATACATGAAGCAACTGTGTCGATATGTATTTCCCAAAAACATCTAACCATTTATGTTATCTTTTTGCTTTTTTGCAATGAAGAACCAGTTATAAGACTGTCAACTCCTGCTTGCAGACTTCTTGATTGCATTTAGTTTGAGTTTGTGTAAGGTTCGTTCTTCAGAACTGGACACCTTTTGCTATAAGTTATTGGATTCTTCTTCTGAGTTGGAATATAAGCAAAAGTAGCTTCCTACCGAACGAATTGCAGTTTGGTCTTCACACACGGTTCATCTGTTTTTCCAGTTCGTGTGGCAAATGTCATAATTGATCACATTTTGCGATTGTAGAGAAAGAATTTCAAAAGTTGATGGAAGGATGGAAGGAAATAAGGTATAATGTCGTAGAATTTAGTACAATAGTTTTTGCCAACGTACTTCTTTTGATACATCTCCTACTGGCACTCACTGAATTTGGCCATGTGTGACTTTTGGCAATTGCTTGAAGGCTTTTACACTATGTATTCATTTAGTTTAGGTTGGGGGTGGGGGTGGCAGCACAGGTCTATTGTGATCGCCATTAATTCTAGAAGCCGCCCTCTAACTTTGCTCTCTTTATGAGGCTTAGCGGGCTTGAGAGCGCCTTATTAGTGTAGCTGTGCGCTGCGGGATTCTCAGTGCCAAACATTAGAAACCTTGTCCTTGCCAGGCCTTTCTAATGGCACAGCGCATGGACAGGGGTTTCTTTTTCCTCCTTGCAGAATCTGCAGATGGCATCTTCTGCTAGGACTATGTTGTACAGGGACCTATTTAGTCTACAATGACTGGTCAACAGACCTACTATCATTTTGACGGCTTTCCTATCTTTACCCAGCAGGTCTCTAGTGAATTCAGGCTTCTACCCTTTTGCCTGCCTTTGTCTTGGTGATCTTTGTCCCCATTTCGTAGACTTGTTATGTATCCAATTTTGCTAATTTGTGTTGCCGAAGTATGAGCTCCCATGCCCAAACCCAAGGAGTTGCTTTGACGAACGAATATGGCCAGCTCGCCTGCCGCCTCATTTCCCTTCACGCCCTTGTGGCTAGAAACCCAGGCTAAAGTTAGTTTCCTTTGGGAACCCACCTCATTTAAGCCATTTACGCAGTCCCAAACCTGTTTGGAGTTAACACTTGCTGAACTACGGATAGTTCTCAGGACGTTACATTAGTTATTATTCCAACCATACCTTCAGTGTTGGAGCCGCTCATGCATGGACATTGCAGCAGCTTAAATTTTTGCTCGTAACAGACTACGAATGGCCTCTTGTTCGAACCGCAACATCACATCTATTGGAGTCTCCATATAATAATGATAATAATATTGGCTTTATATTGTGTGGTCTGGTTGGAACTATTATCCGCCCTATTTCTGCCTATATGCCATGTTTCTTGATTTTGTGCTAAACCAATTGCTAATTCTATTAAAAGATGTGCACTTGCAATTACGGCAATATATGTTTTTGCAACTAGACGGTTGCCCAGCACATTTCTGAAGAAATGTGTGAGAACATTTAGTTCTAAGATATCACCAGAGGTGGATTCGGTAAGTAACTATTTCCGTGGCCACTGTGATCGCCAGAATTCACCTGTTCTACTATTCTAACTTATATTTATGAGGTCGGAAAGATATTTTGTTTACCAAATTCCACCAACAGTCAGAGACGACATGAAAATACTATAGCCTATTTGTAGCCCGTCAAGAGAAGAAATTGCAGCTGCTGTAATGTCCATCTACGAACGGCATGCATCAATGCATTGAGTGTGATGTAAGACAGTTCCAACACTGAAGGACACATTAGCTTTATTTCAAAATCGGTACTTTATTCTGATTGTGCTCCAGCACAATGTTTCCAATTTTTTGAACTAAAAATACTTTTATTATTTAAAATATTATCCAGATAGTTTTTCCACTTTTAGGTCAATGATAACACGCAATTCTAACAAAAGTCAAATTTATTCCAAAACCTTTACAAAATTTATAATCTGGTTTTCGTAACAACTTCTTCAGTGGAATAAAATTGACATTTATTTAGTGTCAAAATATAAATAAATAACTAGCCATGCCTATCAACAAAATTATCTACAGACAAAGAAATTCAGTGATATATAGGATTATGTTTACAATATATTGGACAATTTAAGATATTTTGAAATGTAAAATTTATAATCATAACACTAATGTTCCTTATATCAATGTATTTTTTTGTCACGCTCTAACAATTCTGTTCGAGGACTAGGGAAAAACATGGCAAAAAAACCTAGTCAAGAGCTTAATTTTATAAAATTCAGGCGTGATTAGGTGATTACATTATTATAAATAATACTTAAATTTTCTATATCTGTTCTAAAATTGACCGCGTTATTTTCTTTTTTTATGTATATCATTTCATATATTAATCTTTTTTTATAACTATTTTCTTTTTTTAAAATCTTAACATTTTCAAAATCAAAGTTATGTCGTAATTCTTTAGAATGCTTAGACAAAGCAGTTTCCGCGGTTATGTTATGCGTTGCAGTGTATTGATGATTATACAGTCGTTTTTTTAGATACTGTTTAGTTTGCCCTACGTAACATTTATTACAGTCTTTACATTCTAATTTATATACGACATTACTTTGATTATCTTTTTTAATCTTATTTAAAATTGATTAAATTATGAAATTTTAGCATTAAGTCTTGAAACAAGACAAAGAAACAACAATATATACCTGTGTAATAGCGTTTTTTTGTAAATTATACGATAACTAATTTTCTTTCTTCGATATTTCAAGCTACCAGGAAGATATCGAGATAGTGTTTTCACTAACCTATTTAGGAATCATTTCACTACATTCTTATGAACAAAAAGCCATATTATTGGATTTAATTTTTTAGAGAATTTTGCAATTTTATGTTAGGTATTATATCAAAAAGCGCGCTCTAGCGACATCACCAAGAATTAGACAAATCATAGGTAAGATGGGTTTGATGGAACAATAATAGTATATTATACTATAAGGGAGAGAAATGCGTTATTTTGGCAGAGGTGCAATTTGAAAGCCCGAGGGCTACAATGCACCGAGGACAAAATAGCATCTCTCCCGAATGGTATATACTATTTTTCCCACGGTCTCATTAACTTAAAAACACATATTAACATTTAATTTAAATGTCATTTAATGTCATTTAATTTAAATGTCAATAAATAATTTCAATGTTATCTTTTTTTTGCATGAATCACAAACGTTCTCCATAACGTAAACTCCCTTGGGAGTATTATACTCCCTTGGGAATAATCGACTACTTCTGTTTTAATTTTGATGTCATAGAAACTGATTTCTACTCCCGACCGTGGAAAAATGCTTTTTCCAACGAGACCAAGTTTGTTAAAATCCGTTTAGCCGTTCATCCGTTCAAATTACCTCCCACCACTTTATTTTAATAAATACCACAAACAGTGTTAAACAAAAATTGCTCGAGTAAAACTCAGCTTCAAAAGGCACATATTTTTTAGTAACATTTACTATATGGATTTCAGTGAAAAATCACTTTAAAAATTTAAGATGACGGAGACGCCCTCTGGTGGCCATCTTGGAAATCTGATAATATTTTTCACGGTCTTCTTTTGTCCACTTTTGTAATACCTATATTTTTTTATTTTCGCCCGGACAAATAGTTTACGTGATACAGCACTTTGCATTCTTAGCGGGCCACCCTGTACATGCAGCAAGTTTATGCAAAGATGTAGCTGGAAAAACCTTTGAGACAATAATGTTTCAATTATAAAATCTGATTTAAATTCTATCAAACGTTCAACAAGTCCAAACGAATATAGGCCATAGGCTGTGTCTATATAGTTTCCAGTTGACATTATTTGTTTGACCTCACATTTTAGCCATTATTCATTATTATCAGTTATCAAAAAATTATGAAGTAATTATCACCATAAATCGACTTGAGTAAAATCAATTCATTAACGTTACCTTTTACTTAAATAAAATCACATTCAACATCTACTCTATAAACCGAGCTAATCCGCAGCATTATGTCATTACCGCATTGGCCCATGTACGTCAATTAGATCCGCACGCGAGAGCCTATCATCCTTCCATTTACCGGGACGAAATGTGAGCATAGTCCGGAGTAAGTTTCGAAATTTCGCCGATAAATATTTTCATTAGCGCGTCCCGCTGAAATAACAGTAAACTTACGGCCAACTGTCAAACGCTAATTGGAAAACGGGTCACCGTCGGTAGGTACACATAAAGTCATAAACTTCCTACACTTAATTAAATGTAATGGTTCAAAAGCCTTTTCAGCCAATTTCACTTCCATGGACAACCATTGTGAGAGCGCAAGGACGCCATAACTCTTGAATTAAGGGATCTTTCCGACGAGGACGGCTACTACTACAACTACTACCACTGTCTATACTAACTTCCTAAAATGCTCGCCGAAGGCCAGGATAGACGTAGCAACGCCGCTATTGTCGGCATGTTAATCTTGTATATCTGCTATGTACACATACGTGAGGGAATATAATATGTACTTTTCACACAATAAAACTATGAAACGCTATCGAAGTTATAATGGAGCATGAAACTGAGGGATAGTATTCATTCGGGTTACATATGAAACTTCAAAGTTATAATTTACACGGGGGAATAATTAAACGACAGTTTTACCGATTTATAAACTGTTCGTGAGTTTGTTCGTGCATGTACTAGTCTTTTTTCTTCTATTTATTTTTTCATGTTGCCGGCAATATTTACACTAACCTAGTCCAGAGAATTAAGATATTAACTATATTGATGAAGAAGAATTATAGATATTTTAAGGAAACAAAAATCTTTGTATAGGAATTTACACAAGTAACAGAAATATAATTTTGGGCAATTGTTGATTTTCGTCGATGGCCAACATGGTTTGATTTTGTGCTAGCATGTAGTGAACCAAATTATAAAATAATTTATCTACGACCACTTTAAAATCTTGCAAATGAAGGAGGTCTCGGGTTTGCGTTGATGATATTTCAATGATATTTTGTCAAAAATTCTGCCAGTAGTCCAAGGTCCTCTATGCTGAAAGAGCAAAATCTCTAACTATGACGATCCTGATAAAAGTGCTTCGTCCTGGCAGTGGAAGGCCTTTCCGTTGTCCTTCCATTTGATAATTGCTTATTTCGATGCCTCTTTCGCAGACCACAACAAGAATCAAGCCCAATAAAAGGCATTTTTTCTGCTTCATTGACAACCTTATCTATCTTTTCGTTCCCTTCAATCGCTTGAGGACTTGGAAGCCACTCAATAGTGATATGGTTATTATATCCCAATAGCCTTAAATTGTATATACAGCGTCATTCATAAAGTTCGCACCATATGGGTGTTTTGTTTATTATTGATTTGGGCAAAATTTCAGTAGGACAAAAAATGTGTGCATCCTTCAGCAGCAAATTCAGACTGATTAAATGAAGTGCATCGTTTCTCATACACCCGGTGGCCGCTATAATTTGAAAATAGCCAAATCTAATGAAAGAAATTGTATTGACATATGATTACTAGCATTGTATTTAATCAGAAATTTTGAAGAATTTGTGTGGTGAAAGTAAAAAAAAATAAAAATTCAAGTGTAAAAATTTTATTTTTTCTATGTAAAACTTATTTATAAAATAATATAAAAATAAATTCAAATATACAGATTAATTAAATTCATAGAAGAAATAGCCTGTAACAAAAAATCAAAAATAAAAGCAAACTAACAAAAGAATACAACGAAACAAGACGGCTGCTTTCAAAAAGGTAATTTCAGGATAAATTAGGCAAAAACTTTTTTGACTTAAATTTCTACATGCCTTCCATTTCTTTCAATACATAAAATCGTTCTCTCATACATTTGACGTTGAATACTTTCGAGAATGTGTGGGGGAATTTCAACTACACATTGTTGAATTGTTTCTTCTAAATAGAGAACATTTTGGAAGGGCCTATGTGTATAAACTTTATTTTTTAAATATCTCCACAAAAAGAAGTCGCATGGTCATATCTGGAGAGCGGGGTAGCCAATTTATTTCTGAAAATTTACCTATCCATTTTCCTGGAAATGTTGTATTCAACCAATTTCTAACCTCCAAGGTACTGTGAATGGGAGCTCCATCTTGTTGAAAGTACATTTTTAGTCTTCCGACGTAAAATCGTCTAAAACGGCAAAGAATTCATTTGGTAAAAATTGTACATATCTCGCAGCGTTAAGAGTTCCTCTAAAGAAAAATGGACCAACAATCCTGTTATTAAAAATACCACACCAAACATTTACTTTAAATCAATACTGATTATTTGTTTCTATTATGAAATCAAGATTGCTGTCCGCCCACCATCTGCAATTCTGTGAAGAAACAACTCCATTTGAAGTGAAAGTATGTACATTCATCGGTAAACAAGATAAATTTTGTAAATGATCGGCAACCAGAAGGAGAAGTAGATTCGTTGATCATAATCACGCTCATTAAGAGTGTGTACAAATTTTGGTTTATTAGCTTTGAATTTATTTTTCTTCAGAAGCCTCTGTATAGAAGTACAAGATATATTCAAATTACGCGACAACGTAGAAATATTTAATTTTTTTTATTTAATTTAATTTTTGGTATCTCCACAACACTTTGCATTACTGCAAATTCTGCATTTTCATTTGTGGCCCACTTTCTGTGTTTCTTTTTAAAATTATTTCCAACGGATCCGCCATTTTTGAATTTTGAAACAATTCTTCCGACTGTTGTGTGGCTAATAATCTTATCCGGATGGTGTTGGTTAAAAAAAGCTGCTTCTCTATAAGTTTTATAATTGTTGCCAACAATCAACACTATTTCAATTTTATCTTGAATGCTTAATTTTATCGGCATTTTAATGAAAATAGTGAAACTAACTGTTCTAAACAAAACTTGGCAGACTTTGAAAAGATACCAATGAAACTAAACGAAAGTGTCAGTTTGACATTTGTGTCAAAACAGAAACTTAAGTTTAACACACGAAATCCATAGCTGTCTTTGGCAAGATTTTTTGTTTTGCCAACCCAAATTCAAAATTGCCGCAGAGCTGCAGTTCAAAATAGAAAATATTATAAACTGCATTCTTTGTTAGCCAGAAAAAGTTTAGTTTTACTTATAATTAATTCTTTGTGGTGCTTTATTGGCAATGTTCCAAGAAGAAGCACATTTTTTCCGTAAATCTCAATATTCGATCACAACAACGCGAAGCCGTTGGTAAACATTATTGTGGATTCTCTATAGTGCTGCTCTATTACACAGAAACGCCATAAAAATATTGGTTTTTGGAAATTTTGATTTATATACGGGGAGAATCGAAAAATGAAACAATTTTCGTTTTTGAAATAGGAGGCTGTAATTTCTTATTTAGACATAGGTTTTAATTGTAAACAACTTTTCTTAATACCATTTTTTTGTATTTTTAAAAATTAACCCAGTTTACTCTTAAGCTGTTTTCAAATTATAGCGGCCACCGGGTGTATGAGAAACGATGCACTTCATTTAATCAGTCTGAATTTGCTTCTAAAGGATGCGCAAATTTTGTGTCCTACTGAAATTTCGCCCAAATCAATAATAAACAAAACGCCCATATGGTGCAAAATTTATGAATGACGCTGTATGTACATGCTCGCAATAGACCGGACTCGTACGTGTAGGTGCTAGCAGCTGCTTGATTGTCTGTGAGTCATTATCTCGAGGTTCTTTACGGCGCACAACTTTATAGCAGAAATAGTCAGTTTGTGGTGGTAGTTAGGCCCACTGACTTCAATGTCTGTTCGCAGTCCTTCTATTTCTAGGCCATCCCTGTACCATGTCAACGTTTCGTTTCTAAGTTTAGGCTTACGAATGCCCACTTAGCCAACTATTCGGCCCATACCACCAGCGCCATTCTGACGTATTTGCTGGATAAATACAGGGTTTCTTTAGGTTTCTAGGTTGTACTAAATCAGAACACGCATGTTATGCAGGTGCACAATGCATTTTGACTCGCCTCTAAACAAAGCTCAACCCCTATTGTGATTATGCAAAATGCTTCTCTGCCCATATAAGTGGAACGCATATCCCATTGGTATTCAGTCAGCAGAGAAACATATGTCATAGGGACGATTTGTAATTGTTTCTATTGAAATCAATCTTTCAATAGCAATAATCAACTGGCTTGGAAGTTGGATAGCATTTAAAGTTCGACTTCTATGCTCAAATTGTAAGAAACGTCAGTCGTCTGTGGCTTTGATGTTGGTCGGCTTTGTTTTCCATGCCGAAATCAGAAAAGAAAATATTGTCTTATTTTGATCACTTTAAGTAGATTTTGCTTTCTTAGTAATATACAATCAATTGCACTGCTCTACATTAGTGACTCGGACGATGAAAATATCTAATGTTTACAGATATTATGAAGGACTGCTGCTCATTTGTTCTACCCAAAGGCGATGACACCGAAGAAAATTTTGGTTTTCACAGAAACTAAGTAATTCATGATAATGTTTGTGATATCTCATGGTGACTTATTTCAATCCTAATTAATTAAAATTTTAATATAGGAAATTTTAAATTGGTGACTTTGATATTAGAGATAGCACGCATCAATCAGAAGTAATACAACAAGTTTTGCTAAATGCAAAAGATCCTCTCTTGAACCTCTATAAAATTGATACGGTAATTACCCAAACTTATAACTTGGAAGATGTCATTCAGTATGCAGCTAAAGTTCTAAATTTTCAGAAAGCTTTCACAGCTAAATCAAAAGATTTTAAATGATTCTAGTCGGACAGTTCAGAGAACCCCTACACACCCCTACCCTACAATCACCAACCCATTCTTTTTATATCTTCGCCCACTATTAGTAGTCTTCTGGTTTCGTTCTACACAATCTATTAGCTTGTGTATCAAGCCTTCCGCAGATGACTTGGTTATAGTTACGAAACAATAGAAAATATTGGACAAAATATATGAATCCATAAAAACAAATACTGAACTAGTAGTGCTGAGAATAAGCGAAAACAAAACAAATGAAGATTGGACGAAAGGAAATAGATGGATCAATAAAGATTGGAAAAGACATTATTGCAAGTGTAAAAGGTGAACAGTATCTTCTTGACAAATAAAAAGACATTCATGAATAAACAGATCTCAAAAAGAACAAAATTAAAGATATGCCAAACTCTGTTGAGGCCGATATTAACCTATGCCGCAGAAACTATGACAATGTCAAAAGAGGGAGAAAACTACTGCTAATCCAGGAGAGGAAAATATTAAGAAGGATGTTGGAGGGTGTATCGCTGGAAAATGGAGTGTATAGAATGCGAACCAATAAAGAAATAATTGAAGTACTGGACGGAAAAAGCATATTAAGACATATAAAAATCTTAAGAATAAAGTGGTTGGGACACATGTACAAAAAAAATCAGAAGAACTTGTAAGAGCGTTGACAGAATGGAAGATGGACGGGAGAAGGACGAAAGGAAGACCAAGAAGAAGATGGATAGATGAGGTGGAAGAGGATCACAAGAATACGGAAATTAAAGACGAATGGAAGACGATGGTACAGGATAGAAAGAGATGGAGAGCAATAGGTACCAAAGCAAAAGAGATCGCCTGGAGAGACTGGAGGAGTTACGGACCTGATGCAATCAAGAGGCATAGAACCATATATCAAGCCTTCTAATTTGCAATTAGTTAACTAAAGCTCACACTAGATTCAGAGCAGTTTTCATCAATCACATAATCTATGATAATTGTAATTCTAAGTACTATATCTACGGTGAAGTGCGTTGGTTTGGAGTCCAGTTGTTTATTCAAAATAAACTTATTACTTTGTGCTATTGAAGCTAATCTCCAATACTCAAATATGTAGTTTTGGGATAATTGGTAACAAGGAAAAAAGCTTAAATGATTTAAGATGTTTTTCCCTGTTTGGCAATGTAATTATCTGAGTTACTTAGAAACACATCTTAGAAGTCAAGATAACTTCCTTTTCTGATTCGTTTTTTTTTTTCAGATTTCATAGGTTATCAAATCAACTGTTGATGTTGTTTGCTATCTATCTGGAACAATAGTCTACTTCCTCCTCTGTATGAAAATGTATTAGCTAAAGTATTAGCTGTCAAGATCACTTCTTTTCCTGAGATCTTATTGCAAGCATTCGTAGATCAAAGTCAAATCCTAAAGCATTTCGGGATAGATTTAAGAAATATTCTACATTTGTGTTGTCTACATTGGTGTTGCCTTCTTTCCATCTGATTTGTTTTGCAGTATTTCAAATACTTCAACTTTGTTTATATTGTGTCTTGTGCAAGGACCCATATCTTTTCTAATAGATGGAAATAACGTTATGTTTGATTTTGTTTGCTACCATGCGAGGACAATGGTGTGCTTTTGCGTACATTTCATTTTTATCAATCGAATTTTTTGTTTGACACAACATTTTCTTTTTGATTTTGTCTTTTTGCTGTAACAATGGGTGGCACCAGTGAACATATGGTCTACTTAAGTTAGGTTGCCAAATTTTTCCACTCTCTTCTCCAATTGCAGATTATTTTTACTGGAATTTTAAGATCACCGCTTTCTTCAATTATATAACTTTAATGATCGATTCTGTTGATTGGTCTGCCATTTCTTTCGCCATTAGTGACTGCTCTTATACGCTCTGGTTCTGTTAGAAAAATTCTAGTTCCTGACATTGCAATCATCTTCTGAATTTGCTTCATCGATTATAAAAAATAATATATCAGAGCGTTACGTTGATATAGATGCCAACCCAGCCGGGTATTAGAGCCAATAAAATATCCTATAAATTAGGAGTTAGGCAAGTAAACATTCACAGGTTAGGATCAGGGTGTAAGAATTCCTATGTTTGTCTCAAAACTTTTGTTATATCTTAGCTCAGACTAGGAATAAGGCAGACATAAACGAGAAAAGACTTTGCATGCTCAGTCTTTATGAGCAGGAAGAAGCTGTGGGTGTAGATAGAATGATTCTAAATTTTGTAAATGAAGACTTTTGGGCGAATTTCAGTTGATGTTGTAGTCACGCAGGAGGAAGAATGCAACCCCACAATTTCACCATCCACTTAAATTTCTAATTAAAAAATAATTTTTTATGTTGTTTTCTCTTTGGGAGTAATATATTTGCTGATTTATTAACACAGATCCAAAAAACTCAGGCGCATTATTTTGCAACTTTTAATAACGTACATTTCGATATTTATTGAAATATTTACGGGCTTATTTAGTAGCCCATTATTATAAATTCGCTTGCTTTGATCCCCCTCGTCAAAGCAGAATTAAATTTTACGATTTGGCCTTTATGATCGTATTCTGCGGTGTGGTGGGCCTAAATTGGAATCAGCTCCCTTTTAACATCTAATTATCCGTCATCATCGGAGAAATAAATTCCTTTCTGATTTCCAAACGGGCAGCCGTCATAATAACCCGAAAGATTTCCAGCGTTATTTCTTAAGATGGAATTAATCAAAAGGCTTTATTACGTTTCGTCGTCGTCGGAGAAAAATGCTGAAAATAACAAATAACGCCAATGATTACATTCCAAGACGACGACCCATCGCAAAGCAAAGAAAGAAAAAGGGAAGGACAAGGGAAAAGGAGAGCGCGCGTCAAACAAGGCGCAGAAAGGGAAAGACCTCGTATGAGATAAAATCTAAAAGGAATCGATATTATTAAAGGGGACCGTGCCTTTCCTTTTTTTCTGCTCCCCCGTTTTCGGACTTGTTCGGTCTCGTTTCTATAGTTCCTCTGCCGACCAAAATCCGATATCCCATTTTATTTGACTGTATTCACGTCAACGCCGAAGACCTATAAACTTTGTATTATTTAATGGACAGGTCTCCCGAATAGGGGCACTGAATGGAAGGAGGAATGACTTTTTAATCTTGTCGAAAAGTTAACTCAATTCGGAGTTGGTGCAGTTATAACCCACCGACCGAAATACCATTTAACGTGCTTACGATGTTTAGTCACGTTATAATCTAAAAATTCTACGGTATAACTGAAATCTTTTTGGTTAATTTTCAACGTGTTATTATGTAAAATTGGATGCCCATTTGATGTCCGATTATATGGATGCATAAGGTTTTTGTAAATAATCACATAATTTCCGTAAACTATGTAATAAAACTAGGTTGGGCATATTACATAAATGAGGGTTATAAGTGCTGTTGCAGGAAATAGGGTAATAGGTCACAATGATGCTTAATCGACTCGAATAGATTAGGGGATTGATTTAACGCAATCATGCCAGCTGGCCATTGGTCAATCTAGACGCCCAAAATGAAATAACCTAAATATGTAGGCTGGCTCTGTTTAACACACGTATGTATTTATTAATATAATAGTTGGTTTCATGTAATATACGTTCGCATAATATAAAATTAGCGTATATGTACATCTAGGATCACGTTAGAATCGTGAAAGTTGTAGCTGTTTGTATGGGAAAAATTGCATTGCCACTATTTTCACGAAAAAATATAAACTCAAATAAATTTTTGAAAATACATTGGCAGTGAGAGTTGTCCATATTCAATTATACGGACCAATTGAATGTGTCATGTACAAGAACGACTCCAAGTTGTTTTGCAAAGCAATACGATAATAGGAAAAGTAGAAAATAGGCAACAAGATTCCAAGTTGTTAGCTATTTTTCAACGTAATTGCTGCCTATGTTAAAGCACTTATCCTTGTGAAGCATTATCTTCTGTACATCGTTTTCATAGAAATTGCAATTAAAACTTTTAAACTGCTGCCATACTTCATGTTAAAGTTCGTCGTCGGCTTCAAATCTTTTACCCGACCAATCAGCTTTCAATAACCAAAAAAAAATGAAAATCAAAAGGGGTCAAGTTTAGACTATGAGGAGAATGGACGGTGTCTTCCCAATTATGTTTCTGAATCCTCTGGCTTCAGAATTCAAAAATGTGTGTCGATGTTTCATTATTTGGATGCAAAAAGGATCAAATTTGAACACCGCACGAGTCTCGTAATAGTTCGGAGCAATATTGTAGAGATGGACCTTTCCAGAAGTATATTTTAGTCCTCTTATGTTTTGTCCGGATTTTATCCAGTTCACTGTAGGGGTACCCAAAAACGGAACTCTTCCACTTAATTTCTATGGGAAGCATAAATTTATGCGTCCAAGACGTTTGAGAACTAAACAAAATAATAAAAGTCATCTACCAGTATAGAACGGACAGAGAAATGAGATTCTAACTAAAAAAATGTGTTTGAGTTGAGGGTGATCAGATGATCTATTGTGCCTCCTACATGAGCCATAGTTTTTTGTATTTACCCACAGCTATAGGTCTAAAGCAGTCTAAGGGCTCTAATAAACTGTACCACTCTGTTCTCTATGATTATTAGTTAGATATATAGATTATTTAGTTTCCGTAATAATTCCCAGAGTAATTTCGATCTGATGGTGCTAGAACTCAGTGGCATTATGCCTGCTTAATTGTCGGAGAAAATTGCAATGTTTTGCTTCCGATAGTTGCTATCAAGATTCAGTTGAACATATCTTCCAATAGCATTTATCTCTGCTTGGAATACAGTGAGGTAAGTTCCCATTGGCTGTGAGTATTTCATTCCTGGGTCGTTCTCCTCCCAATTCTACCTTGTTACTTAGCTTCGTGAGAAGGTTCCTTTCGAAGCTATATTTCCTAACCATTTCGTGTGGAGGTCAGTCAAGAACTATGTATACCTTGGCTTCAAACAGAAAAGTTGAATCGTAGGGAAGTCAGTAGGTACAACGACCATAATTTACACAATTTTGTTGTAATAAAGTGGAAGATGGAAAATATGATAAATTTATATTCGAAGTACAAGAAAAGTTATGTTCCATAAGATTACAAAAGCAACCACACTTTAAGAGGACTGTAATTACAGTAATTCAGTAATACATTTAGTATCACATCAATTATTAGAAAGTCCGAAGTATTTGGCGGAAACTATAACAGAAGAGCACTGCAACGGTTCTTTAAGGAATTTTAAGGTTTAGATAATTAAACGAAAATAAGAAATAACGGTAGCCTACTGAACTCACACGCAACTCTCTAATCTCTGCGCACCGCGCACAGCTCTAACTAAGTTGCGATGGAACTCGCTAGACGGTGTTTTGCGATGAGTCTGTCATTTGTCAGTAAGTGTTGTTATTGTAAAGCGGAAGATGAATTATCTATCAAACGCAGGTTCTTCCCGTTTGCAAATCTACGAATTTTTAACCACGGGGAAGCATGAAGAAAACAAGTAGGGTTTAAATATATATATTTATTTAGAAAGCGCAGAGTCCAACTTCTCGGCTCCTCTGCTAAAGGAGACGGTGGTAATTCTGAAGAGGCCAACTTTTCGGCTCCTCCACAGAACCGGGGAGAGTGCTTGTATGGGGCCAACTATTAGGCTCCCCAACAGACAGGATGTGCGAAAGCCAACTAAATCGCCACTTTACCTGCTGGTCAAGTCCTCGGCTCCAACAGTCACCAAGGAAGTAAAGAAAGGTGGTTTTCTAACAGCAAAACGCGGTCTTTATATACCCTAGCCAGTACCTTTTCATGGCATGAAATCATTGTAAAGACATTGTTAAAATATACACCGCCCATAAAAACTCGAATATGCAGGTGAGACCAAAACTATAATATAAATATGCTAATACAGGGAAACAAAACAAAGTAAAAATAAATATTAACTTGGTAAAATAAAAGAAAATAACTTGAACATGAGTTTTGCACGAACAGTTCTATAACAGTTTAGCAGAGCTTTTAGAGCAGAGAGTTTAATAGATTCGAAAGTCGGTAGCCTGCTACCAAAACCAGAATCATACCGAAAATATTTTATACTGTGGAATAGCAAACCAAGTTGCATACTTCAAGGCGAACTAGAAGATTGACCTACAAATTGTATCCTATCAGCTAAGAGAATGGTGCGGCATATATACAAAGACTACCCTTACAAGTAGTTGGCCAGTCTTTGGCCAAAACTATGACATATAAGATCCTACGAAGCACTCCATTCTCCACCACCAGATTAGAAATCATGAAGAAACAAGTTGAAATAAAGGCCTTCACTTCGACGCCAAACAAACACTTCCTCCATGCAAAATTTCTTAAGTTGCGAATTAACTAGCACTATATTCAACATCGATATTGAAAAACAACCAAAATAATTGTAAGTGTAAAGACATGGAGCAGACTTCGTTAAGTTAAAGACAACATAAAGATAAATTAAATTATCATGAAATTGCAAACAGGTACTCCACTGCCTGACAATGAGATAATACTACAGACCAGTTAGAGAGAAATTGTTGCGAGAAATTCTCGTTGGTAAATAGCTTTCACTTTCATTTGTTTCGAGAGTTAGTAGTCCAATAAGTGAAATAGCTTAGACACCACTGCAAGAGTACCCGCCTCCGATAAAAAAAAATGAATCCACATTAGTAGATAAAACTACTTGATTAAACAGACATAATACTACTACCTAATAGTCTAAAATTTTTCATGTTAGCCTTGAAACCTTAAGCCAAACTACAGTACATACAAGACGATTTAAAAATGATTTTTCACATCAAATTAGCCTTGTTCAACAAATATCAAACATCAATTTCAAATTACAACCTAAAAAACGTAATCAACATCATTTAATAGGATATCAGGAAAAAAAAA
>SMLS01064782.1:0-20689 GCA_004785975.1 Popillia japonica
CTTCAGACGAAGCAGTAAACGCATTACTTCAACAGTGATATCTTGCTGCCTGGTACCTAGTTTTGCTTCAGACTGATGAGATTCTTAGAACTAATCTCCAAAATATATAATAAAGTATCTTATCCTTAATATTTAGAAGACATTTATCAGAAAATAAAGAAAAATTGAGAAGAAATAAATAATAAAGACAAGAAGAAAAATGTGAAATTGGTGTTCTTTCCAAGTTTTTGCTAATAAGATGCTTACTCAAGTCAAAAGAGTGCTTCAGAAGTAACTACAGTGTTCGACTTTTGTCACCCTACATTCTAGTAAATAATAAGTGTCATATGTTTTTGATGTATAGATAATCTTCTCCTCGAAATTTTAGTAATAGTGCCTAATGGTCCCCATCTTTCTATCCATCTCCACCTAATTGGGTTTGACAAAAGTTACCTTCAATTAAAATGATCTGAATAATTCTCGTGATCAATGATATGCCTGGGTGTAACAGTGTGTCTTTACACAGGGTGTTTCAAATGTTTGGCTTAAACATAAGTGCCAAACTTGGAACAAATCCTTTATTGTTAAAGCTGTCTACGAAAATTTGCTACTTTATTGCTTATAATTTTCTTTTCTGGTGACTAAATTTCCTTCGTCTTTCTAGGAATCAAGAGGCATTCAATATTATGTATCAATTGGTGTGACGTGATACAATCGTTTTACCAGAACAAGAAATTCCGAACTGATTTCTTCCAGAACATTTTACTACTTCCTCCATTCATAACTCCCATCCCCTATACCATGTATTACTCAGGATTTCAAGGATTGCTTTGCATGCCATTATTGAGCAGCAAAATAAGCCTGTATAAAACTAAACTAACAAAATTAAATGCGGCTATTTAGCAGACAATAAACTGTAACCAAAAACAAACTAATTTGCTTCAAACTTTATAAATTATATTCCACGCTTTGACTCATATCAGATTAGAAACTAGATCCTCTATGTGCGTAAAGGCACATCTTCTTTACAGTTCTAGCAGCACATAAAATGTAAAATCCAGTAACGGCTCAGTTAACACCTAATGATCTGCCGTGTGCGTAACGTGTTCGAGATAATGTCGGCTGATAGCGATGAAATTAAACTCGAATTTAGTAAACAGCATTACATTCGCGCTTAATTTAATTTTAAACTAGGAAAAGTGAATCGTGGCAGCAAACGCTGCAGATTTCTCTCTATGTATGTTTATACATACATGCGTAGAAAGAAGCTTCTTAATTAATCACTTAATTCAAACTGACGTTATGTGAAGCATGCGTTGCGAGAAAAAAAAATAACTCACCGCATTGTATCACAGCAGCTTCACCATCTTCAAGCTTCTCACTACCATCACCGAGATCGACTAAACTTCGTATTGAGAACACCGATTTTGCAACCCTAACTTTACAGGAATCCGGCGCCTGGGGTTCCCTCGGTCTGGTACTCAAGTCCATTTCCACGCACTCACTATCCATTGATTATCTCCTTGATTTTTTTTATTGTAGACTTAAGATTGGCGGTATTATTTTGAGAAGACACCTAGAAGTAAATAAGGAATATATAATATAAGTTAAGTCCTTATATACATATTTGCAATTTAAAGTAACCTCGTATATTTAATTTAAATATTTTAAATTGATTTTATGTGTAAGTACAGTTTCGGAAGATAATACTTCAAGGTAAAACTATTTTTTTACCTAATTAGTGAAATTATCTGAATATTATGTATGTAGATTTCTAGATTAATAGGTATGGTCGTATGTAATTAGTCCTCATTTGTTTTGCGCTGATGATAACGCCCAAAAAAATAAGCGAATTCCTTCGTTTAGTTGGTATGTGCTGTTTTGTACCTACTTACTTATTTTTGTTTGATTGTACACCTATTTACTCAATTAGTATTAGTGAGAATATTCTCTAACTAATAATGGAGGTGATTAGTATTGTCACATGTAAAGTTTATATTCTAGATAAAGGAAAAGTTATGTAAGAAGGTATCTAAACTTGTGCCGCCTATTGTTTTGAGCGTTGTTCCAGAAATTGGGTTCATAGTTTTATACTTCAAAAGTCCAGCATCTGCCTATTAAATGTTTTGGGAAGGCTAAAGCAACTGTTTTGGATATGGGCGCCATTAGCATTGGTGTGATTATTGAGTTTCCTAATCCATGGAAGTATGTAACCATTACTTATTGGCCAAAATAAAATCAAGTTAATTAAAAGATTTGATATCTAGGTAATGCATCTTCCAAGCAGTTTTAGTTGTTTGGAACGTTGTTCCAGAAGAAATTATATACCAGACAATATAGACACTGTTAGAAAATCAGGAATGTCTTTTCACCAACCCAAAGAAATACGATTTTCAAAAACCATACATCTTCCTACAGCGACAAACGAAGAAAACCGCCACTATTGAGTAGACTAAAGAAATAGAATATAAAATCAAAATCTTTTACTTTTAATCTCTACTATGTTTCTCTGACGGAAAATAGCCTACTGCCTACCCATACATATGTGCGTATACAAATAGGAGAAAAGAAATAATTGGTGATCACCTTAGTAGCCGTCTTCGTTTAAGTACATGAGAAATTAAGTCTCTTTGGTGTGTCTTTTGGATCTTTTGTTTATATTGGATGCAACTGCAGTTGGCCTCCATGATGGGGGGTTGGAAAAATTTAAGGGAATGAAAGGCAAAAGTTGCTGACATTTTTTGAATCTAACATGTGAGGGAATATTTCTGCATAATTTCAGAGTTCGTGTTAAGATTATTTGCAAGTATTATGTCAAATTATTTGCAACAGAAGTACAACGTTTTGTAACAATGGTCTGCTTTTTTGTAGTCCATTCCATGAAATTTCACCATTCCTACTAAATGGTGTGTTATTTTTCTTACGAATAATTTGACCATTGATATATGAAATGATGTGGGAGAAATACGACACCATTTCAAAAATCAAATATCATGGAATGGACCACAAAAAAGGAGAAAATCCTCAGACCAAAAATTTTTTGCAGGAAATTTGGTTTCTTACAAAAATTTGTCAACAATTCCTCTCAGAGGAATTCCATGAAAAGTTCCCAAAAAGATATTCACATGTTATCGAACATGATGCTGAATTATTTATAATCTGGCGGATCAAAAGCAGTCAAAACGAGAATACAAAGAAATAGAAAGCGTTGCAGGTCCAGACAAAGATAGAATAAAGCAAAGACACTGCAGAAAAGGAATAGAAGATGGATAGAAGCAAAAGGATAGGCACGACATAGAAACGAATTTGAATAAATTTATTTACAGCTGAAGTAGAAAAAAAAAAATTCCTACACTACGATATGCCGACTTATTTTTCGATATAGTTTCTGAATTATCAAAGAAGACAACGGAAAATGTTGTTGAGCTTAGATCGTCTCACATCAGTATCCCACAAGATAATTACTTCTGGTTTAACACTAAAACAAATCAGAAATCCACAAAGTTTCATTTAAATCGATGTGGCATGCTTATCTAGTTTTCTCTCATAAATTTCCATGCAGCATATGTTGGGAGGTTGGGAGAAGATTTTAAGCCGCACTGATAAAAGGAGGTCATATTTCTGTCATATTTTACAATAATTAAAGATACAACTTTATTGGGATGCTTTTCAATATGATCTATGTGGAAGTCATTTTTACTTTCGTTTCAGTTTCTAAAATTACTTACTTGAAGACTTTCTGGTGGTTTGGAAATATTTTTATTTGAAATATAGGTACTTAAAATTTCCTCAGCCGATCCCTAGTACCAGCCACAGATTTCTAACTCAGTTCTCAAAAGCTTATAGGAGCAACTGGTTATTGAAGTAAGCAAACCTAAGGGTTTTTATAATAATAATAATAATAATTTATGTCTTAACATCCCCCATCAGCTTTCGCCAATTACAGGGGGCCTCGGCTGGCCATGAGTTATTATTACGCCTGCGGCTGTAGACCGACTTAAGATGTTATCTTTCCGCATTTGCCGTCGAATTTGGGAAACTACAGAAAACCAAATTCAGAAAGAACATACCGGGGTTCGAACCCGATATGTTTAGTTGAGAAAGCCTTTATTTGGCCAAAATACCTTTAGCATAATTCTGGTGATGATAGGGTGTGATTCCATGTGGAGAAACTATACGAGAACAATTTTCTCATGCAATGATAATGGGAGAATCAAGTCATCAGCCAATTCCCCAGGCGGCAATCCTATAATTGATAGAATTACCTTCAGGATACATTAGGAAGACGTATTGCCTTTGAAATTCTTACATCTCATTCAGTTAGACAGTTTGAAGATGATCTTAGAGAAGAGTGTCCAAAAATTATTAAAAAATTTGATTCACTCCATACGAACCCAACTTAAACAGCTGTTAAGCCTACAATTTACAGCAAGTATTCCTACACAAAAATGGGTATAAAAAATTAATCCTTAACGACACTGACTCGTCAATAGAAAGCTACAGCAATTCATAATACGCAATTGGAACGAGGACATGTAAACAGTAGATAATTCGAACCTGTAGAAATGCTGATAAACTAAAGTTTTATCAATACTAATTGCACTTAATTAGACATGCTTATTCCTCGGTACAACGATGGTTTTGAAACAATTTGCGGCAAGTATTTCAATCGTAAATACTATGTACACAGTCATTAGCATAAGTTCATAACATACACTGTACTGATAGGCATATTATGTATACATACACACGCTCATAATTATTAGACGATTTGAATTCTTAATGCTTATTTACATGCATATCTACCTGTATATATAATCATTATGGTATGTGTATGCATCGACAAATATGTATACATTATCGTCAAAAAGTGTGGGCCATGCAAATATGTCTATAATGTATGTAGGTTTATTTTCCAATATAATGGGGGGACGTTATTTTTGTACGTTTCTGTACATACCGGTTATATGTAGGATATGTTTGAGTGCTCGCATCCGTTGCTTTCGCATGAATATTATCGTTTTTAATTAGGCACATTTAATTATCAATAAATAGGGTATTGCCAACGTTACTAATAAGGGAATACCGACAAGTGTGAAATTTAAATTTAAATGAAACTTTCCATACTCCTCCAGTCCATACACTGATGTAAGTAAAATACCATTTTCTGCGGCGAATTATAAATTTAGAAAATGTAAATCTAAATAAGTATTAGCATAATATATAATTTTGTGATAAATAAAATGTTGTTCTAGTCTACTGAAAAAGAAATTATTATTATTATTATCATTTATAATAATAATAATAATAGTTTCTTAATAGTTGGAGAACGCTATATGCATTTGTCCACATGAGCTGAAGGATCCGTGATGGTCCTCCGTGTTTTTGGAATTGACATCATAATAAATTACTGGAACGAAAGTATATGAATTTCCTATCATTGATGTGGATTCTCCAATAGTTGCACAAACATATTGGTTCACAAATCCTATGGTAGGTGTTATTAGATGTGTGTTACATCATATCTTAGAGTGCTTTCTCTTTTGTTTATTAAGGAAAAGTTTTGCCAATAACAGGAATTAATTTTAAATATATTCTTTTAATGCTAATGTTCAACCATTCTGTCTTGACCTGCAAACGGTACTGTAACTGCAAACATCTTAAAGCATAAAGTTGGCGGAACTACTATGGAATTGTTTACCCAAAATGTGTAACTAAAAGCGGAGTATGCATCTTTGCGCCAAAACTTACTAACGAAGCTGTTCTCACCCTCAAAGCCTTGACACAAACTAACAGAGCTACTCCAATGTGGGTGCTAGACCCCCATTCACTAAGAAGGAGGCAAACAAAAAATGTCATACAGGTCCTACGCTTCAAAACTGAAACGATCAAAAAAATGATAATTTACCACTCAACCCCTATGGCTAAATTCCTGCTGGACCTCAACAAAAGATACCGTAGCACCAACACGGTTTTATTCACAGGCCAAGGCTCTCTGAAGTATCACCTCTAGAATATGGACAGGATGGACAGAGATTTATATTGAGCAACACTTACATAGCGTAGACGTAACACGATGTAGACACCGAAACTGAAACTGGCCGACGTCTAAGGCATAGCCCCCTCAAGATCTTAAAGCGTTTTCAGAAATTTGGAGATCAATTAGGAGAAAAGAATTAAAGCCATTTATGTATAAAAGATCTTGTTGGTTACAGTGAAGAAAATATAGTTGAAACTTGACACTCCTGATTTTAAAGTATGTAGATTACTTGTAAAGGAGATTTTGGCGATGTTTTTGTCTTATAATAATTTGTCCATAGAAATCATTTTCACTAAGGAGGAGGCAATCAAAAAATGTCATACGGATCCTACGCTTCAAAACTGAGACGATAAAAAACAAATGATAATTTATCACTCAACCACTATGGCTAAATTCCTGCTGGACCTCAACAAAAAATATCTTAGCACCAACACGGTTTTATTCACAGACCAAGGCTCTCTGAAGTATCCTCTCCAGATTAAGGACAGGATGGACAGAGATTTATATGGAGCAACACATACATAGCGTAGACGTAACCCGCTGCAGACACCGCAAACTGGAACTGGCCGATGTCTAGGCCATAGCCCCCCACAAGATCTTAAAAGCTTTTTCAGAAATTTGGAGATCAATAAAAAAAAATAAAGCCATTTATGTATAATAGATCTTGTTGCTTACAGTGAAGAGAATCTAGTTGAAACTTTATCACTCAACCACTATGGCTGATGCCCTGCTGGACGTCAACAAAAAATACCTTAGCACCAACAGGATTTTATTCACAGACCATAGCCCTCTCAAGTATCACCCAAGAAGCAAGATGGGCAGGTTCGTATTTAAACAACACATACATAGCGTAGACGTAGCCCGCTGTAGACACCGCAAATTGGAACTGGCCGATGTTTAAGCAATAGCCCCCAACAAAATTTTAAAGTTTTTTCAGAAATTTGGAGATCAATTAAGAAAAAAAAAATTAGAGCCATTTACAATAGGTCTTGTTGGTTACAGTGAAGAGAATCTAATTTAATCTTGACACTCTTGATTTTAACGTAGATTACTTTTCAGACAGATTTTGGCGATGTTTTTGCCTTGTGGTAATTTGTCAATAGCACTGGTCCCAATGCTCGTTCCTGCGGCACTCCCATTACCGCGGTTGGAAGAAAAGACCAAACATTTTCAACCATTTTGTTTGGATTTAAGTGTTTTATTTAGACTGGCTAAGTTCTATTCTATTACTAAGAGAAGAGCCAGTAAACTAAGGTGTAGTTAATCTATGTAGAAGTATGGCGAAGACAAACTTATCCCTGGTCTTATTTGCTCCACACCATGCAAAATCAAATTTTAACATTCAACAAGAGCTGTTTCTATTTATGTTCTTTCTTGAAATTGTTTGGCGAGGATCCAGAAATTAGACAGATATAATTGTTAAAGCTTGTTGTAGCTTAAATCCTTCCTGTTTATGTTAGTCCTGTTTTTCAACACATTCCAGCAAATTTCCTTAATGTCTCAATGGACCCTGTCGCCCTGTTCTTCACTAACAGCACCAAGATTTGGAGGGAAGTAGCCATTTTAATGCTACAACACAATTTCATAGAGTTGGCCGGCATGTCAACAAAAATTGTCTTGTAGTTCAGGTCCTTTTTATTTTACACAAAACTGGTTACATCTAGTTTGAAAGACACCCACTCTTGGGTTTCTTGTATTATATGCATTTTGTTCTCAAAGTAGGCATTCGTCATGAATTAGCTGATATTAGGTTCAACGAAACTTCCACGTAAACTTCTCACACGCCTAAGCAAAACATTCTTCTTCTTCATCAATTATGTCATTAAACCCAATTTAATATTTTTCATCTAAGTAAACTAGCCAATCAACTTACGACTATATCTTGAACTTGACACATACGGTGTCCCAACAAATGATTTCAAGTTCGAAAACTACAATCGAAGGTATCGGAGTTGCTTCTAATGGAAACCTCTGTAGATATTGTTTATTCTGTCCCCAACACCCGTCGCATTTATTTACAATTCGAAAAAAGTAACCAAAAATAAAGAAAGAACGTTAGTTAACAAAGGAAATATCCAAAACCTCTAAACGATCTCCTTCAATCACAAATTTTAGTAAACATAAGGATATAGAATATGTTTATGCTATTACCTTAAGTTATCTTAAGTTAAAAAGAAATACTTTCGAATTGTAAATATAAATGTCAGTCATATCATACTACTTAAGTCTTACAATATTTATCTACATATAGTTTAGAATTTTGAAATAATCCACTCTTCTAATTTTAGAAGCTTGAATTTTGCAGAAGACGGGAAAGCATTTTATTCGTAGAAATTCATTATAAATATTAGCATATATGAGGAGATTATTGCAATTTTGGTCGTCTAGATTTCATTCAACTACTTGGACGTATTTAACTAAAAAAATCCTAATAAACTTTGGCTAAAAAATTGAGGCTCTTAATCTCTCGATCAATATTTAATCCTAATAGATACGCCAAGGCAGACATTGTTTCAAGATTCATTTTAGCAGTTTTTGGCCATACTTGTGAAGAAAAACATCATCATCATAGACCTCCTTTTTCTAAATTTGATGTTGAAATTTCAAGCCTCTTCTTCCAGTTCCATCATATTATAGAGAGAAGTCTGAAGTCCTCACAAAAATCTTTTCTATTGAAGTCTTAATATTTTGGTAGAATATTTAGCGACACATCTGGTGATATTCTTCTAAAATTTTTATTTGAATACTTAATTGCAGATTACGATTTCACCATTCCAGATTAGGGGATGGTTAAGTTTAATTAAAGCTCCAACCAGAGAGGGTCAATAATCTAGTTGATTCTCAATTTTATAACACTATTCTTGATGCAAACAACGAATGCTTCTTGGATGCTATGCAGTTGGAAATTAGTTAATAGGACTTCATGGAAACTAAATTGCATATATTGTGTGATCTGAAAAGATAGCCATAAACTTATTGATATTGGTAGGTGATAGTGGGTGAAGAGTGAATCTTTTCCAAGTCTGGGGATTATAGCACGAAATAAAAAACTAAGTCTTAATAACTAAGAATCTCTGCAGGAGAGTCAATGGTATAAGTCCAAGTAAAGGAGCTGGTACAGGGAGCAACTACTTCCTGCTGAAGGTGAACCTAAGAGTTAGGAAAAAGAAAAATGGGAGTAAATTTGGAAGACAAAAATGATAATAATAATGGAGATGGCAACGAAGAAAAACATGGAGAAAAATATAAAATAATAAAAACGAAAAATCTCCAAAACAAATAGCATAGGTACGTAAAAGGACAGACAGGCATAGTCAAAATCTGATAAGAAATTTGGAATATGCAACGACAATCTGACAACATAGCACTATTAGAAAAGTCATAAATATTTAACTAGAAATTTAAGTTAACTGTTAGTTACTAAAAATCTACTTTAACTAGAAGCTAAAGTTAAAAGCAACGAAAGTAGGTAGTGTACAGTCAAGCAGTTAGTAAACATGACATATTTTGCTTTGGGTGCCGAAACGCTGAATGAACAAATTAGCCTCATTTAGGCATTTAGGCAAATTGCCCATGACGACCTTCAAGATTTTGGAAACTACTGATCAAAATAATTTAATAATCAACATACGTGGCTTCCAATTAATTGTGTTAGGTGGGCGTCACTATATAAGCACAAAATTAAAATCACTGAATAAGTATTAGCACACTATAATTAAATTCAAAA
This sequence comes from Popillia japonica, assembly GCA_004785975.1. Lineage (NCBI taxonomy): Eukaryota > Metazoa > Arthropoda > Insecta > Coleoptera > Scarabaeidae > Popillia > Popillia japonica. The sequence goes on from SMLS01064782.1 coordinate 9,747, forward strand.
AAAAATCCATAAATCACAGTTTAATTAAATCCTTAAATATCTCAGGGCGTATCCCGCTTCCGTCGGATTTTCACATTTATAAGAACGACCCTAATAACCACAATCCCAGCCCCCTTCTAATTAATTAGATATTTTTCAAATACATCGATTATCTTCGTATAAAAAAAAAAATTAAAATCACTATTACGCGTTACCCTTCGAAAATAATATCGTCTACACTAACGCGCACTCACGTTCGCAAACGACAAAAAAAATCCGTGGTAAAATCGTAGAAAAAAAGGGGTACACCTTATAATTATCAACAGAGCGAATATTTCGATTTATTTTTTCCGGGGGATAAACGGACAGGTGGTACACAGGTGCTCTTTAGTGCGCGAGTGGAACGTTACTCCGAAGGGGTTTGACCGGATCCCCCCGGACCCGGCGTCCAAGGGTGGATCCACGTAACGTTCACGCCTCCGGGAGGCGTTCTCGCGGCGTACCTCGACCCATTAATCATCGCCCTCGTTAAGAACGAGGGGGCCCTTCGACTATACGGTTCGGTTCGTAGGGTACCCTCGGGGGATACGTGCGTCTTTATGTGTACTTTTCCCAATTTATTGTTTATTGTACTATTAATTATCGAGTCGATTTTTGTGTACTGGTGTAACGTTTAGTATGTTGTGTGTATATTACGATGATGGATGAGAAGGTTTCCCCGTTCTCTCTGCCCCCCTTTTGTGATATTTTCCGGTTGGTGCGTCGATAATGACGATGACGATATATAAATGGGAAATGTAGCTCTTTTTAATTTTTAATTTTTTTTTATGAAATTAAAGGGCACAGATATTCACATAAATTAAATAATTATATAAAAAATCTTAAAAATATTCATGCAATTCCAACATTAATCTGGCGTAAACGTATGTCTCGCCAGCATTGTTTTCAGTTCAAGTTCCCATTATTTTTATTTTAATTTTTTGGGTTTGAATAATGTTTTGTTGCTCTTGCGTCTTTCTTTGATTATTGACTATTGGCAGTCCTTGGGGTACTAAATTTCCTTTAGAATTTGGTTTTTCTAATTGTGAGGATGGATGTGCTGTGTGCTGAGGTTTATCATATAGAACATCTACATACATAGTAAGATGTGCCTCAGTTTTCGTGATCGTCTGTTGGAAGGGTGTGGCTCAGTTTCGATGACCTGGAATTGGGAAGATGTGGCACGACCTTGTGGACTTTCGTTTAGAGGTTGTGGATCAATTTTGCTGGTATTTGCCACCACTGAATGGTGCTTGTTCCTTGTTGCGCTCTCTTTGTTCCCAAAATGGTGCAGATCTTCTCTTTGGTGGTCAATGTTTCACTGTTTAAAAAGCCAATAAGATTTCGCTGTAGCACATCTTAAGTTAGAAACATTTTTTTCAGTTTAACAGGTGACAACCATTACAATAAGGCAAAACAATTGTGACTGCTCAAATTCTCTCTCGTGTTGAAAGGATTTGGTTCTTTTGGAAGTTTTGGAATTTGGGAAACTCGTTCTAAACATACATAATCTTTTAAAATCCTTTGGGTGTGCTTAGAAAAGGATATTATGTCAGAAATTTATGCACCTATCTTTATAAACCCCAGGTTATATGTAAATAAAAAAAATCAATTCTGTAATTTTGTAACCTTTAACGTTAACAGCAATTATACGTACTTCTAAGGTTATTATTTCTGTTGAAATACGTTTCGAACAGTAGCCAATAATGTCGTGCTTCCTGCGTATTCTAGTTAGAAAAAAAACAAACCTTCTAACGTAAATACTACATCTTATCACCCTCAAAATCAGCATAACCGTAACTTCACGAAGAAATTGGTACCTCCACGATTCTTCCACTTGATATTGTACAAACGCGTGAGCCTATAAGATGCTTCGACATATGTATTGTGTCGCCGTGTATATCCACTGGGGACGCTGCAGTATTTTATTAGTCCCCTCCGCTCCTTTTTCTGCTTCTTTACCAACGGGTCATGGTAATCCAATAAATCCCCACTGAACATATAAAATGGCGTCTACAGATACCTCCCATACCATCCCATATCCATATTAAGAAGTCGTATAGATTGTTGGCTCACACTGCCAACGGGCAATATAATACGGTTGAAAGAGATAGATGGCCCCCTACTTTGCGTTTGTTTGTTTGATGATTAAATTATTTTTTAACATTCTATGTAATTATGGTATTACGTAATTACGGCTATTGCGACTATTTCCTGCCGTAATTTACAAGTCGATAAAATTCTTTTTGCAAGAATTAGAGACGTAATCAAGAACTCAACAAGAAAATGGCCCCAAACTTTGACAACAATGTTGGTGAAGTATGGTCTGTTAATTTAATATCATGCTCATATCTGTGGTATTGAGAGCTTGACTTGACGGAAAAGCTTGATCCTAAAATTTGAAAATCTTGCAGGTTCCTAATTAGTTTGTAATACGAACATATGAAGAAGCCAGCTGACATGTTCCATGCTTACTAGGTCTGTATTAGTATCAGAATCCAGGTGTGTTTAAATAATTGTTCAAAAAGTTTCTCGAACTTCTTCGGCTGGGAAGGCACCATTGCTTCTACAGGATGGTGATTTTTTGCTCGCAAAAAATATTGAATTTGAAAACAATATTGCTTTATTTTACACTGTACTGGGCAAATTAGATGGAGCTGCATCTATGAAATCATTTGGAATTGAAACAATAATCAGAAAATGAATTTGCACCATCCCAAACCACAATCAAATCATCTCATTTTCAAATATCCCTAGGTTTTCAATTCAGAATATGCACCAATCACGACATCTAAATCCAAAGATTGTGCCTTTCCTTCTAGAAAGTGCATTAAACTCTCCTCATTGATTGATTAGCGCAATATACATACATATAACTCATTCGTCATTTTATCATCAAATACAAGACCTGCGTCTTAATCAATTTAATCAGGACCATAAACAAAAAATAGTAGATGAGATAAATGTACCGTTTTGACATCGTTGCCGTACAACCCAGAATTGGAGAGCACGTTAATGATCAAAAACATCTAGCTCTAGAAGAAACTTGAGTACTGAGTACTGAGTCTGTAGGCTAGCTAGTTGATCAACTGCTGGTCCAAACTCACAAAATTGATCCCACAAAACTGGAAACTGGTACAATAACCAGCAAGCTATTAATGAAGAGGAGAAAAAAGGAGGCCAATAAATTTAAATGCAATGTTTGCAATTTTGCTACCTAAAAATATGCAAGCATGATACCATTTCTCCTAAAACTTTAGAAAAGATTTGTTTCGGCTTTATTACTACCAAATATGTATGAGAATGCCACTTTAAGTCAGTGGTAGGCAAAACCTCATGCTAGCTTTGAATGGAGAAGCTATTAATGGATTCCCTACTTGTGCAACCTGTAAAAATTGGAAAAATTTATGGTTCACCCAAAAAATTAGAAGGAACCAGTTTTGAAAGCAATTTCAAGTGTGACAATTCCAAATAACCGTTCTAAAGATTTTGTTAGCAGGCAACCTCCCACTACATCCAGCTGTAAAGATGTCTACCATGAGATGCAAAATTAAAATATCTATCATTTCCCCAATATTGAACAAGTTTTTCGATGTAGTAGTAGTACCTACTAATGATTCTAAGAATAGACAAGAGATGGCACAAGAAGATGAACTTAAACTGAATCTTAGACTAGTTTTCTGCTTAGAATGAAGTGAATACCTCTACGCTTTTCAGCTGCTGGAACTTACTGCTGTTTGATAAAGAAGTAGAATTGCGAGGAATGTGAAACTTACGATTATCATGAGATGTTCTTAACAGTCAGTGAAACTGAATCCAGAGCAAAAGACATCAGTACACCAGACTCTTGGTTTTTAATGGTACGGCAAGAATAATATACGATTAAGGAGATATCTATATCGAAGCTGTCAAATACACCTGAAGAACGTACTGACCGGGAATATAGGTACACTTTATTTCAAATCTTGAATTGAATGCAATATCAAAAGTTCTGGTGCAGCTGATTATAGGCTATACAGGGTGTCCCAGCAATAAAAAGACGGAGTAGCATCAATCGCGAGCTAGAATGCTAGAAAAAGTAAATCCAAAATATGAAGTCTCTACTTGTACGCAAACTGCAGAAAAAAAGTAATAAAGAATTCAATTGGCCATACGTCAGACCTGGACGAGTGCGGCACAAAGTCAACGAGGGCTGCATACAGGCATGTATCACCATTTTACTTATATGAAAAGAAAAATGCACGTCTCTATACGAGGTTGCTAAAAAGTAACTACTAACAATACTCCATAATAAAGAACAAATCATTAATTAGAACGCAATAACCCCTATTGTTTGGAAAAACAACACCATTTGTTCTCTTTCACTGCCACCGAAAAAGTTAGCCAGCTTTGTAGAAAGCAATCGATCATCTCGGTGCGTTATTGATATTAGTTGAGCTACTACAGTTGCCGAAGCGCCTTATCAATACTTAGTTTGGCTGTTGGTTTATGAACACGCACTTACTTCATACGATTATAAATTGTTTGCACTGAATTCTTTAGGGTTTCGACGAATATAAACATGCATTCAGTCAGGTCCGCAATATAACTTTCTAATATAAAAATTGCGTACGAAAATTAATAAATTTATAAATTTTTAATTTACATATTTACTACTTCGTCTTTTTTAATTACTGGGACATTCTGTATATGCTGTTCTTAGTAGAGGAGGAGGTGGTAACGTAGCCCCCTGTTGATATACTGGCCCCTTAGTTTATTATAAAAACTGGTGGCGGTACCTACAATGTTTCTTGATTACTAAATAGTGCATGTATTGTTGTAATTGATTTCCCATTGCTGGCGCTAAATACTAACTCAGCTGTGAGCAATTTGAACTTCTGGGCATGTGCAATAATGAAACTTTTTAGGCTGTAGAACGTATAGGTTATAACTCTGACAAAATCGTGTTCTTCTCCTTCTAAAACTGATACCTACAATTGAAGGGATTGACTTCCATTTTCAGCATATCAATGGTAAAGTATGAATGTCTTACCCATTCCCTTGTAAGCCTTGTAACCCTAATAAGGCTTGTAAAGGGCTCTGAAGAATCAAAAGATATAGTTGTGAATAAACTACTAGGTAGAAAGGCTATTTGCTCGTCGTACTTTGAACAGAAGTTAGTTGAATACATTTTGTTAATGGAAGCCAAATACGACCAACTCGCTCTTATGGATACTTATTCACGAATGGTCTACTGGCTTGCACTGCAAAATAACCTCTATATGTATTTATTATGGTCCCCTGAATGCCGCCATATTCCCTCCACATGATCTCATTATCTTGTCATGGAGTATTTTGGAAAAATACATATTCTTTCAAAACTGCTGGATTTTCATTTAATTGAGAAAAAAGTCAAAGTCCACCAACTCCCTAAGTGCGAAAAACACAAACAGGAAACCTGGTTTTACGATGATGAGATTTCTGAGGAAGTCCACAAATTCTCATCGCTGGTCCTGTGTGTAAGCTCTAAAAGCCATGATACCACAGCTGAGTAGAAAATTATGGAGCATTGACTGTATGTGTTAGTAAAAGACTGCCTTTGACTTGAGCACTGTTTGCATCTTTTCTTAGATCAAGAACAAAGGAATAAGTACTTGAAGATTTGCCTGAATTATTTTTCGACCAGAATATTTGGTTTTTTGGATTTAGACGATTTTGGTCATTTCCACATCAGAACGATACGAAGAAAGTAGCATTATTTTGGTAGTTCTACATGCTAATGCTAGAAGCAGCGAACTTATTGCAACAACTGGAGAATCATTCAGTTAGACGACCCCTTCTTCAGGAATAACGATATTGTTAAATATTGAAGCATATTGCTCAGATTGGTCAAAAAATCACGAGAGCATTTTGGTCATCACTTTTCTTCTGAACAAGACAATCTAGTAGAAATTTTAATGTCAGAATATTGCATGGTTTAGATTTTAACCTTACACTTGAAGAGAACAAATATGCAACTAGTTCTACATCAGTGAATACACCAATGGTAAACGTAAATGTAATACTTGAACAGTCTTCAACAGATGCCACAATGTTTGACTCCAATAAAAATACCACCACTTCAAAATATGAACGTCTTCTTCTAGACGAAGCAATGAAGATATTGTTGGCACCGAAACGGGAAGTAGAAGATTTAAATCAGAATTTACCACCCTGCTTCTATCTATTATCTAACAAATTTATCTTTGGAAAATAACTAATATAATTATTGCTATAAACTTAAGGAAGAATAACTATTTCTCCCACTAGTTTCCAGATGTCCAAACCTTTCATTTCTTGAAGATTATAATCTATCAAAAAAAAGACTAAAAAGTCTATATATTTTAATTAATTTTTATTTAATAGGGCGATGGGAATTAAAATAATATATGATAGGCAACTTTTTTAAATAGATAAAAAACTGATTGTCTAAATTATAGTGCTTGGATAATTAGCAATTTACTACAAATTATAACAATTACTTAAGAAGGCCTTTCGATATGTTATTAGATAGATTAAACTAACGGAGTGATTTGATATACAGTTCGATGTACACTAACGTTCAGAAATGAATGTCTATATTCTTCGACAATAAAGAACGCACTAGACACTATCGTTGCATATTAGCTTACTAAATATTATGTGGCACACATGGTATCGTAGTTTAGAACTATTATTGGCGATTGCACTCAAGTTATTATAAAGTAGCAAGTGGGAATTATTAAAGTAATTAATTATACGTCAAAAAATCAAAAGTACCAACATCGTAGAAGCATATCTGTTAATGTAATCTCGTTTTCTATAATAATAAGACACCACGAGAGCTCATTAAAATCAACGGTCTAAAGAGAATGTTCATTAACTACAATAAGCCGTCTATAATTACTTGCACTTTTTCTCAATACATATTACAGAATAGGATTTACAGTAAGATGTTCTGTGGAAATAAAATTTATTGACATTTTTGTGATCCTCCCAGGAATTGGGCCTTCTTTTCTACAACAGACACTATACTAGATAGATTTCTTTTCCCATTTTTATGTGGCATATTTGTAAAGATTATTATTTAATCTTATTAGGTGCCAATGCATCTTAAACCAAATGGTATACAGAATGTAGTAATATGTATAGTGAAAGAGTTGTGTTCATTAATTTTTGGCAAACATTCCTGCTATTATAGCACAGAAAGAATAGATATACAAGATAGACAGTTTTTTCTTTGACAACTAATCAGACCACAAGATGCCAATGCTGAGTTAGTTCTGAACGTAAAAAGCTTCTAAATTACCAGAATCTTAACTTGTATAGAATGATGCATCCGCTGATTTGTGTGCATGGAACCTTACAATAAATCATTGGTGGTGATTTCTAGTATCACAACTTTCCTCCAATTTGTTTATTTGTAAAACATGCAGAATACACAAGAGGATGTCATATTCCGAAATCAGTAAATTGGGACACTAGCACAAGGTACCGTTCTAACTAGAGTTTAGTTGAAATTAAAATTTCTGTTTAGATCTTCAAATAGCCCTCAAATGATGATTAAAAAAGACCAGAAATCTCATACTTATTCATTTTCTTCTCGAAATAATTTAGCAAAGCTCCTAAAGCTATAGTACTTTGACTGCTACAATACCATCAGACATTTTATAGTCGTGAAATGGCTATATTTTCATGGCCTTGAACGACTACAGAATTTCTTAGACTGTACAGGTGTAAACACGTGTTATTCGCCGTTCTTTAAAACAGTTTGCTCGGATGCACTCTATTACACCCAGTCCCAACCTAGAAACCAAGAAAGCAACCTAGAAATCTTACAACGACATTCTTTCCTGAAGAATGAAACTGGTTAGATGAGGATGTTACTTTTTTGTTTTTACTAAAATTTGTCGAAATCTGCGACTTTCCAATTTAAACAATAACAACACACTAAAATGGTTCAAGAGGCTGGATCCAAAAAAACGGAGTATTCCAATGAAGAACTGTTCTACACGACACAGACACAGTTTGTAATTCCCTGAACAAATCTTCAACCATGCCTATAAAATGCTGAAGAGACACTCTTACTGTGTATTGATGGAAATTTTACGAAAAATAAACCCCAAAAGTGTAAGTGTAAGCAGTTGGTCAAAGAATTTTTCAAACTGTTTAAGAGTTGTTTTAAAATTGGTATGTGATTGTAGGTCAGGTCAGTCCAGTTATAACCCAAACCAAAGGTTTGCTGTAAGTGAACGTGTGACAAAACAAAAATTATTAACACCAGCTTTCTCTTCGACATAATTCCACAAAATTTGGGATAATTACCAAATATGTGAGGACTGCTGCATCAAACTATTGCTACCCATTTTGAACAAACAGAAAGGAGGAAAAAAACAATAGGAGCCAACTCAGCTCTCATACGAATATCGAAATGAGTGAATTATATTATGAGGAATACAAGACTAAATTGCAACAGAAAATTAAAGTTTATCTGTACCAAAAGATCAGTTTTTTCGAAAATATTCAAAATTAACTTTTTGATATCGGAAACCTTTAAGCGTCTGTCGACAAAACTAATAGACAATGACAAAGTAATTTATAACACATCAATAAGCACGACATTTGTCCTAGAACATGACATTCATACAGAATGCAAAACTGAAAACTAAAATTTGGATTTGTTCAAATAGAATTTGTTGCCATGTGGTTATATTTTCTAAAATTCCTGCCATTATTTTATAATTCTTATCTCTTTTATTTGTAACAGAATTACATAATTAGGTATACTCTTTACGGTCAACACTGTTATTATAAAGATTGCGAATCAAAATAGATAAGATTGGTTTGATTTTGTTGTTGGTTGTAAGAGAATTTTTGGACTGAAAATGATGTTTTATTTCGTCAAGAATTCATAATGTATATTGAGTGCACCCTAATGTTAGATATTTATTTAAAATTTACAAATATTCCCGCAATTTTTAGTTGGTGGCGACCTCTGTAGATAGAAATCTTAAATTTTAAGAATTTAGTATGAAAAATGGCAGTTTAGTTCACACTTTCCTTCTATTGAACCAAGTTGCACGTAGTTGGTGGTTGATCTACTTTCGCTACTTATTAATAGATGGCACTGGCCAGATTTTTTCTCAAAAATTCTCTTACAAAGCAAAATTAAACTATTTTCTATTCTAATTTGCAATTTTTATCAGTCGTGTTCCTGACTGTAAAAAAGATACTTCTACTACGTTCTAAAGAAGGAAACTGTAAATTAAACGGGCGTCTTTCAAACTAAATTCTTAAAATTTAACAGTTCTATGTGAAGAGGTCGCCACCGCCTAAAAATTGCGGGAATATTTATAAATTTTAAGCAAATATCCAACTATCACTGCTATTAAAATACATTATGTATTTCTAGAAGAAATAAAAGAACATTTAAAATCGTTTTTCGTTATTTAATATTTCCTATATAATAAAAATAACATAATACGGTACATGAACAGTCAACGCTTATAATAGTGTACATTATTCAGTATTGTTTTCTTTGTAATTAGTCCATGAGAAGAAACAAAAATATTAGGAGTAATATGAGTTATGTATATTGATTACATGTAATGATCGCCACTATTAATACTTGATCCATTATGATGAAAAACAATTATTTAATCAATCGTAATTATATAAAATAATTATAATCATAAACAATTTGGACACAACATGAGTGAATGTTTAAACATGTTTCGATACAATATACATAAAAGAAAACGTTTATAAAATAGTACAAACCCAATATTAATTTGGTGCTACTTATCGCTTATCATTTATCACCACTTTCAACTCCTGCCTGTGTCATCAGATCACCAATATTCTTCTCAAGATCGTCTATTCTGTTTCCCATCTCATCGATTCTCGACAGGATCTGTTCCGACATATTTTGGAACTTATCCTGTATAGTTTGAAGTAAACTTTGTACCTTTAACAATAGAACATTTCAAAAAATGTAACAAAATGTTGAGGTTAAGTTATCTATAGTTGTCAAGTTTTACTTACGTATTGTGTTAGTTCTTGTACGTTTTTGGGGTCGTTTGGGTTAGCCGTAGCGTAAGCATCGCTATCGTTATTCATTTCTATCTTATCATCTACCATACTGTTACATAGAAAAGAAAATGCGATGATTTAATGTAAAAATATTCGACAAAACTGTTTTTGTAATCGCTGGGCGCAAGCGCATTGAGTAGTTGTTGGCTGAACGTCCGTTAGATCACTATTTGGTACCGCGAAAATGCCAGGTACAAAATTTGCGTGCTGTGAAGCTATTTTATCTGTTTGGAGGATAATAAATGAATCCTAATCCTTTAGTAAATGGGGAAAATTTGGTAGAAACATGCGATGATAAATTCAGGTAAAGATCAAATAAATTTACATAAAATAAAATATTTGTATGTTTGAATGGATATATGTTTTATTTCTAGTTTTCTTTATTATTTATTATGTAGTTAACCTTAAATTTATATAATAAAAAGTTTTCTTACAGAGTAAAAAATACATACGTGTGGCTCCATCTATTATCACGTAAACTTAATAGATATCAAATTGGCGCTTTACTTAAATAAAACAATCGGATTGAATCATTTTTTTTTATTAATTCAGCACAAAATTACAACAATACGAACGAAATTTATTTAAGATATTTCCTAGCAACAAATCTCGATACATGCTCTTCAGTGTTTTCTTCCTCAGATTCTTCTTCGCTTCCGGATTCAACACTCTCAGAATCCGAAATCTGTCTCTTCGAATCTAAAACTTCTTCGCTCCTCGAGACGCGCTTCGATTTCGAAATCGAAGCCGTTGGAATTCCAGGGTATTTCTTCTTCGGTGTTGAGAATAACGAACTTAAAGATCCTAACGATTGGGAACCTCTAAACAGTGATCTC
>SMLS01064783.1:0-50744 GCA_004785975.1 Popillia japonica
TTTTTTTGTAGTGAGACTGTTTACTTTAAAATAATTTAGGTAATCATTCTTTATGAAGATCTCAGCCGACTTCTTGCGATTAGTTACAATATCTTGTAAGGACGTTTTCACTGACTGTGTAGTTGGAGTAGCGATTATCTTCTGACGAAGAAGGTTGGTTTTCTATATCCGTGATTGACCGCTTTGGTCAGCATGCCTGATGACCAGGGCATTCAGAAACGAACCAACCCATGGGCTCGATTTCATTGGTATATTACCAGTCTTGACGGAAGTACTTGAAGTATTAGTGATAACAACTGTATGAGCAATCGATAGAACGAATTTAAAATGTACTTTCACGAGAATTTGCACATTTTTCTGACACATTTTAACCATTCCAACCGACTCCATCAAATTCCAACACATTTCAAAGCAAGAAAGAGGCTGATACTTTCGAATATGCCCGGAAATGATGGGAGGTTGTGATATATGCTGCTAGTTATGGAATGTTGTGAAAAGTGGTAAAAAATCATAGAAAGTCCCGAAAAGTGGCAAAAATCTTGAAAATTTCCATGAAAAAAGAGCTAGAGAGTTCATTTTGCTTCAAAATCGATCGATATTTAGGAGATTCCAGTCCACCCTTAGAGGTTGCAATATTCTGCTTTTTTTAAAGAAATATCTGGTCCACGTTCAAATGCGAATATCTTCGGAACTAGAAGAGATAGCGAGCTGTGCTTTTTACGTAAAGCTTCGTCTGTCTGAGGAGCTTCTTGTGGCTGTAGAGTGCAATTCTGTAGATCTTAGTTTTCGAGATATTGACTTTTTTCAAAATATCTTGAAAACTGAAAGTGCTAGCTAAAAAGCTAGCTAAAGTGCCATTACATACTAATAGAACCACATTTTCAATGCGCTTTTCTTGGTCAATTAAAATGATATAGTTAGTTACTTATGTTTTCGAGATATTTTGCAAAAATTGGAATATCTCCGAAACTAGCCTAATCGCCATCGTTCGGTGTGCAAAGGAAGCAGCTTAATGAGAGGATCAAATAAACTCTCAAGCTCTTTTAGTTCTCAAGATCTTTAGATTTGAAGAGGAAAAGAATTCTACCTGTCAGTTTCAGTAATTTAATAATATTAACAAACTTTTCAGGAGGAAATTTAAGAAGTTTTACCTCAATTTTAACTCAGACCATGCAATCATTACAAATGTCAAGTAAGGTGTTACATAATTTTGCACAATTTGTGTAGAAAGATGTTACCAAACAGAACGACAAATAATGAGACAACTGTCTACTTTAAGTTCTTCAAATCCTTAGGGGTTTGGAGGCCGCACTGAGCAAGCCGGCCACCCTGATTTTTGCGTGTAAGAAAACTAAAGTTACGAGATTTAAGTGTAAATTAGCGCATTTTCGTTGGGACGCAAACTGGGAAGCTACTACAACTGCACTTACTACTAGTATGCAAGGACATTAGAAGAAATCAGAAAGATTGAATCAATTGATCTTGCACAATCTGACTGTTCTTTGACAAATTGCTGAAGACCAAGTATCGAAGAAGTTTGTGGGAGTGATTTTGAAAGTCAAGCAACATGAACTCTGTAACGTGGTCAAAAACTGGACAGTTTAAGGGGCTCCCTGTAGAGTATTCCTACGACAAATTTGCATATTTATCCTTACAAAATTGAATTCACACAAAAATTAAAACGCATTGACCATGCACAGTGGAGAATATTCATTGAATAGAATAAAAGAAAGTGGATGCTAATTTTTCTAATAATTCGGAAAAAAATATTTTCGGCGGTACTCAGTTTTATCTTGTTGGTTCGTAAAATCAGGAGTGTTCGTTTAGGAACTAATCCATCGGGAAGTACAACATCCTGCAGAACAGGGTGCACCATGAGTAATGTCCAAATACAGAGGAACTTTAAAGACTGTTAGAACAGGATGTGTCCTCGCGCCAGACGTCTGAACCCCAGGACAGATATGCCACCACTAATGACTGCACCTGGACCCAGCACTTTCGGACTAGAGGAGCCCAACTTGACGGAGAAAAAGGTTAAAGGCAGTTCAGCCTAGGCACCAAAAGAAAACTATTTGTGAATTGGCCAACCACTTGCGGCTTAGCGACAGTTTTTAACTATTTTAGGAGTTGCATTTATGCAAAATGGTTATGCAAAATTTTGGCAAAAAGTGGGTATATACTTGCTGGGATTTGCTATTTGCAACGGTACTTTCGGGATTTCTGGGCTTTAGATAATTAAACGAAAACCAAGTAACAGTGACAGTACTAAACAAACATGCAGATCTCTAACTGCTGTGTATCGCGTCCGACTCTAACTAAATTGCGATGGGGCACGCTAGATGGCGTACTGCGCTGAGTCTGTCATTTGATAGCACATTTTTGATTTAACACGGAAGGTTAATTACCGAATAAATACAAGTTGTTCCCGTTTGCAAACCAACAAATTTTAACCACGGGGTAGCATGAAGAAAAGAAACAGGTAGGATTCAAATATGTATACATTTATTCACATAACCAAAATAAAAGAAATTCTTATTCGTACATATGTAGGTGAAAGAAATCAAATGAAATGTCTGCAAATTGCACAAATAATGAAATAGGCGGTTTACAGAACAGAATGCTGGAGCAACAGATATACATATATACATATATATACAAAAGCGGTACGATTAGTTTATATACAATAAAAAAGGCACAAGGAATGCTTACGTAAGGTACGAGAGTAAGGTACAAACTTGACACCTCACCGGGGGGAAACACAGAGGCCAACGAGCTCGGTCCACTTTGTGTCTGGATCGATGGTAGTTTCGCAGAGGCCAACGAAATCTCGGCCCACTCTGCGACCGGACAGTGGTGATTCTGAAGAGGCCAACTGGACCGGCCCACTCTTCAGAATACTCGGGGTTATATGGGGCCAACAAAACTTTGGCTCACCCAACGGTCAGGACGTACTGGCCAACTGAATCGGCTTCGGCAGTCAGGAAGGAAAGGGAACAGAGTTGGCAGGTAAGTCGATTCTAACAGCAAAGCGCGGCCCTTATATACGCTGGCCAGTACCTTTTTGTGGCATGACATCACGAGCAAAAAACATGGTTAAAATATACACTGCACGTCAAAACTCGACATATACAGGTGAGATCAAAACTATTGACATATATGTATCTATGTTGGTCCAAGAAAACAATTTGAAAATAAATATAAATTCGGTAAAAATAAACGGAAATAACTTCTAAATAATTGTTTCTCTTGCTTCTAACGCCGGAGTTCGTTGCAATTGTAAATTAATTACTCTTCGTCTTCATAACAAAATACCATGCTTGCAATTAGTCGCACGTTTTCCAGACAGAGCTTGTGTCACATTTGTTATCAATCTTATGGTAAGCAGAGAAAATAAACAAATTAGAGGTAAAATAGCTATTTAATGAAGTACTACTTAAGACTAAAGTTACTTTGCCATTAATGCAAGAATTTTTGCAATAAAAACTGTACATCCAAGAGAAAATTCCAGTTTTCTGTTAAAGAAAAAGAAAACATAATTGCAGCTTACTACTCTCGCAGACTCGCACTTAACGTCTACTGAATCGCAAGCAATATTATACGTCTCCGCTTTCTATGCCATCAACTAACCGCACTATTTGAAGCGGGTGATTATACAAGAGCAGAAACTAAATTAGTTTCGTTAGATATACCGTCGTCTTCTGCTGAATCCTACAAATTACAAAGATATATTGTGTTTGTTTATAATGAATAGTACTGCGCCAAAAGCTTATCGGTCAACCAACTCTACAAACACTAATTATAATAAAAACTTAATAAAACTTTAAAATATTTAATTCTAGGCAGACAATAAACGCAACTTTATGTTAAGGATACCCATAAAACCAGAAACCAGAAACAAAGATTGTTATTTCGTAACATTATCCGTTTTTTTTTTCAATATATCGCAACAGCAGAATCACATGCCGTATAATTTCATTTGCATACGTTTCACTACGAAGATACGAAAATACGTAAGGGACAACACCGGTCTGCTTTAGAATTTCCGGAAAGAACCGGAAACGATAGCAGCGTGACCACGCTGTAAATTCGAAATGTAAATGAAGTCTTTTCTTTCCTTGCGGTTACGTATCGGCCGACTAGACTGGCTATACCGTTTCTTTTCTATTCTGCTATCAGTATACAAAGAGAAAAATTTAAATTTTTATCGATTTTACAATAAAATATGAAAATAAATATGAAAAATAAAATAGAATAAAATAAAATAAAATAGAATAATATTACCGGATATATAAAATATATCGTTCTATAAACAGACCCATTAAAGTCCTTATCGTCTATCAGAGTGCATTTTCGTGTATGTACGTATATATAATAATGTAGACTAACTCTTGTCTAACCCGCTACTTGCTTGTTAATAACGACTGCAGACGAGTTGGCTGCACAGCGACTATATATCACGCCACTGGTGGGCGATAAATGTAGGTTGAAAATGACAAGAACTATTGGCGCATCTTGCTAAAAGTACAATTAGATTGATAAGTTATTATTATTTGCCTTGTAAGTCGAATATTAAATTAATTGCAGCCTGATAGCGGTAAGTATAATACAATTGACAGACAGAGAAGAAAACTAATTTTCACTTATTATCTTGTTACTACTTCTTATACAGAATGTTCCAAATGCTTTTTAATAGTATCGGTGAAAGTGTTCTTGATCTTTGAATCTGCTTAAAACTTAAACAGCTGCGTTGACGACGTTCAAGTGGTATAATCATCCGCATATGCAAGGACAGGACACGAAAAAGTTTGCACCAAGTTATTGATAAATATAATAAAACAAGTGTCCCAAGGTTGGAGTCTTGGGAAACTCCCCCAATAGGAATATATTGAGAAAAAGCAAAGCCATTATAGAAGACATACTTGCTGTATTGGTTGGGTAATTGCTAAGTTGATAAGTTTGCAGAGCGGTTAAGCAAGAGCATCTCGTAGATCTCTTATTATAAAGCTTAGGAAATTTTGCCATAATATCTAACAAAACGTCTATGGTTGTTGGCTCGAAATAAGACTCGTTGGAGGTTCCATCACTTGTGTAGGCATTAAAAAAGGATTTTGCGAAAGAATTCACATAATGCTAGTGATGGCTCAACTCTAACTATTCACATGCTAGTGGTAATGTGTCTTCTCCAGATGAAGTGCTTAGTATGCCTTCTGTATACTTGTTACAAACCTGTTTCAGATACAAGGAATTCTTAAATCTTCACAGAATCATTAGTCTACTTAATTAACATTTTCACGATACATTTTGCAAAAAAATCTGAAGAGTGATTATGTAATTCTTTCACTAGATTGTTTTCGGAATTAATAAATTAATTTTCGCAGTTGTTAATCTTGATAGAAAATCGCCCCAGAAAAATCAACTCTGCCATCTAAAGATTCATCATCATCAAAGTTTTGCGCAACCCCATAATGTTAGCTTTTCATATCGCCATGTTATCACAACTACTTTCACAATTCTATTTACAAATTAATAGTAAGAAGGCATCAACGTTAAATATTGTTATTCGAACTTTTTCATGCATGCCCAAAAATGCAACATGTGACGATGCAGAAAATTGTTGCGGTTCCATTGGAACTGTCATTAGCAGCATCAAAGTTATCAGGTATGTATGTATGTAATTCATTGCCACAGCCTTCTGGTAAGGTCATCTAATCTTAGTAAAAAGAAATGATGTCGTTACAATACAATTTCCGACAGGATTTCTCTAACAAGGGGAACACAAAGGTAGTCCGACACGGAGTTTCATGAATCTCAACTATGTTATAGAGGGACCTTCACTCAGTACCCAATTACAAGCTTTCGCTGTAACGTGCCCTAGTTTCTGAGAAAATCAACATTGTTTAGCGCGTTTATTCCTTTATGTCGTTAATGTTAGTTTCTTAACAAGCAAGCCTTCGTAGCGCAGTTGATAAGATCTACGCCTGCCACGCTGCGGTGGTTTGCGTTCGATTCCTGCCCTTTTTCAGATATATTTCATACAAATTATTCATAAATGATGATTTTCGCAGTGATAATTGTATTATTAAATAATTTGAAAGCAAATCTGCACTATTACGTGTATTTTGAATTCTAAATAGTCAAGCGCACTTGTTTGTCTTGCAGTATATTTTTATATGCAGTCCAAATAAATAAATATAATAAATAAATAATAAATAAATACACGTCATAATGCAGATTTGCTTCCAATTTATTTAATAACAAAATTACCATGGCGTTGCCCGAAATATTACTGTTAATATAGTGAACAATAAGGTTGAAAAAAAGAATGTACTGGCAAGAAGCGAACATGTAGATCTTATCCACTGCGCTACGAAGGCTTGCTTGTTGAGTAATCTAATACCTATCACCACCTTTTTATTTGTTCTCGGATTTACATTATGCCATGGCATTCCTAAATGTGAAGAAGGCATTTTATACAATATCGGTCATGGAGACCTACTGTCGAAAATGATCACTTCCTGCTTCTACCCTCGCGAATCAAATGGATCCCCCTGTACATTATAAACAATCACAAATCTCGAGATTGGAGCTCAGCTTGTTCAGGCCCAGATGGATCGAATCCAATAATTCCTTGGATCATGCAGTCTGATAATCAATCTGAAAAAGAAAACGTTCAACCAAATCCGACAACCAATACCGCGCAAAATCTCTATCCTAAGAAGAGAAATTGAATGAAACCAGATGATTAAATATCTCGCCATGACCATCGAGAGGCGCCTGCCTTTTGCTGAGCATTGAAATAGGGCCAGCAACAGAACCATTGGATATACGTTTCAGCTATATCCTATTGTAGATAACCACAAACTCAATCCTAAAGCGGATACACGTCTTCTCGATCCTAACCTATGCCAGCCCAGCCTGAACTGACATTATTTTATTGGTACGAGTAAAAGAAATAGGTCCTACGATTAATATTCAACCTTGCCAGGAAAACCATGCTCCAAGACTTCGCAGGAGCTAACGTTCAAAACCTGAACGAAAATATCTTTCAACCTATGCTTTCTCTGATTCGAGGCAGCAACGAAGTTAGCCATTAGAGAAGCATTCCATGAGGAAATGAAGCTGGGAGAAGAGGACCACTCGATCAAGAGATAATAACGATTTCTTTGTTCAAATACAATAACCTGGGATTTGGAGGGGTTAATGTTAAGTGAAGAGGCCGAAGAAATTGATTGAATCTGAGATAAATCCTCATTTATTCTCTCTACCGCCATGATCCACTCTGACGCTTTAAGGGAGTGGTAAAGTTGCATATCGTCGGCGTAGAGATGAGTTTTCATATTTTAGATAGTCGATGAAGTAAGACGTGTAGATTGAAAATAACAGTGGACTTAAGACTGATCCCTGTGCAACACCCCGTGACAGATTACGTGGTTGGGAAAATACATTATTATGCTTCACACATTGTGATCTACCCGAAAGAAAGCTAGAAAAAAGAATGGAGCCCCTGTCAAAACCCTTATTCCTCAGTACATCCAACAGCCTGGCATGATTAATTGTATCAAAGGCTTTGGAGTAATCAAGAAGAACCAAGATAGTTACAAGCCCCTGGTCCGTAGCTCGTAAAATATCATCAGTAACGCACAATACCCCGATCTAAAGCCAGACTGGACGTCTGGTAAAAGGTGAAATTCTGAAACAAACCTTTTAATTTGTACAAATATTCACTGGATCTCTTGGTGCCGAAGTAGAACTCTAGATCACTATCACCCACAGGACACCAAACACTTGGATAAATGCCAACGCGTTTCGACAGCAATGCTGTCATTGTCAAGGCGATAATAAAACCGACTATGATCCGATCTCCCCATACCCGTTCAACCGCGACTAATTTGTTTTGGGAACATAGCCCTGTGCAGCATACCTGTTGTCTACCTTTATCCTTCTCGATTTAGTATATTGTGTAGTTTTGGCAAATAAAGTTGTGTCATAATTTTGTGTACATTTTCGTCGTTTTCTAGTGTTAAAAACGAAAACAATGGCATCCACAAGCAGGCGTAGCTGTGTAAACCATTCAAATGTTTTTTTGTTATGTATGTGGCGAATACACTGTGAAAGAAGCTAGAAAAACTATTTCTGAATTTGTGAAAAAAATCTTATCTTGCCTATTTTGGCGTTCATTTGGGAGATCAAGATAAATCTTGGGCTCCACATGTGGTGTGTAAAACATGTGTTAAACATTTGCGACAGTGGACATTTGGAAACAGAAAGTGCCTGAAATTTGGTGTACCAATGGTTTGGAGAGAACCACGTAACCATTATTATGACTGCTATTTTTGTCTCGTTAATATTAAAGGCATAAATAGGAACAATCGACATAAATGGACATATCCTGATCTAGGTTCTGCAAGAAGACCTGTACCGCACTCTAATGAAATACCCATTCCAACCTTCAGCAGTCTTCCTGATATCCCGGAAGATGATACAGATACATCAACGTCTGATGAAGTTCAAAGAATGCAATCAGAAAGCGACAGTGAATTTGAAGCAGATTTAACAACTCCTCAGTGTTTTAATCAACAAGAACTGATCGATCTCATGAGAGACCTAAACCTCTCAAAGAAGTGTGCTGAATTACTGGCATCCAGATTAAAGAAAAGAACCTTCTTTATCCAGGCACCAATGTTACATTTTATCGTAAGAGAGAAAAGGAACAGCTGCCTTTTTTCACTTAGGAAAATAAGCTGGTATTCTGTAACGATATAAAAGGACTCTTAGAAAAATGGGTTTGCCATATTATACTTCAGACGATTGGCGCCTTTTCATTGACAGTTCAAAACGTAGTTTAAAATGTGTCCTTTTACGTAACGGTAACAAATATGCCTCAATTCCTATTGGACATTTTACTACCATAAAAGAGGAGTATAACATAATAGCACAAGTTTTGAATCAAATTGATAAGATACGAAGAATATCAGTGGGCAATTTGTATTGATTTGAAAATGGTGAACCTTCTCCTTGGACAGCAAACTGGATATACAAAATACCCCTGTTTTGTATGTCTTTGGGACAGCAGAGCTAAAGATCAGCACTGGGTTAAGAGATATTGGCCTTTAAGAGATACTATGGTTCAAGGAAAAAAGCGTTAGATTGAGATGGAAATTGTTTTGGGTACTTGTCACGTAAATTTCCTGGGATTAGCATGGAAAAACTAAAAGCTGGTATATTTAATGGTCCTCAAATAAGGCAACTTATTAAAGATTCACACATTGATTCACCACATCAATGAATGAGACTGAATCTAACGCTTGGAGTTCATTTGTTCAAGTAGTTCAAAATTTTCTTGGAAATCACAAAGCAGACAATTACATAGAATTAGTGCAAACTATGCTTTCAAATTTTCATATTCTCAGTTGTAACATGAGTATAAAAGTTCACTACCTCCACAGCAACCTAGATCGCTTTCCAGAAAATTTAGGTGACTATAGTGAAGAACAGGGAGAAAGATTCCATCGGGATATTAAAACTATGGAAGATCGACATCAAGGACGATGGGATAGCAACCTGATGGCCGACTATTGTTTGAGCCTTCAGCGAGACTGCACCAGTAAACTCCATGCTAGAAAGTCGTATAAACGAAAATTTGTAGGTGATAGTGACTAATATGAGTATGAATGTATGTTAATCTACTTTTTATAATAAATATTTAATATATGTGTTTTTTTACTGGCAATAGTCATAGTTATAACGTAAAATATATATAGCGGTTAAAAAAAGTAAATAATTCCTATTTTCAAAACTAGATCTGATAGACAAAATCTGATGGCTATTTCGGATTCTCCACCCAAAAATTACCAAGGAACAGTTAAAAAATCGCCGGCACCAAATTGTGTGTTGGCCTGTGTAATAAACGGTGAACATAAGCGAATCATCTGAATATTGATCCCGTCTGAACCTGTAGAGTTAGAACTGATTTTGCTTATAATTGCGCTAACGGTATCGTTATCAGTTGTTGTGAAGGAAAACCTACCATCACGGACAGCAGACGGCATTGTAAACGGCAGAAAAGGGGCAGCAGGTATACTGTCAATAAAATAATCATTAATTTGGTCGGGATCACTTAAGATGTTCTGGTATAGAGTGATTGGTTTTTTTGGAGCCCAGGTTTAAGTGACTAAGATGTTTCCAAAGTGCTGCACTCTCTTTTGAGCGAGATATAAAATCAAAATATGCTCTTTTCTCTAGCTAAAATTTGCGATCAAACATGATCAATGGACTGTAATAGTCTACATATCCTGAGCACTGTCGAGTGCTTCTTTCATGCGATATTGCGAGTTTTTCTTCTGACCAGATAAGACCACCAATGCATTTATGTTGTACTTCTGGTACTAGTAGGTATTAGTTTTCTAGCTTTGATAGCTTTATTGCGGTAAGCTGGAGATAAATAATAACTTGGCATCACAGAACATAAACTTTTTTTTTCATTAAATTTAAATTATAATCCAGATTGTATTAAAACCATTTTGCACGGTAAATTAATTTTATTATTCCAATCAAATGTAATCTAGTCTAGTCTAAAGTAGACAATAATACGTTTACATTAAACTACAAGTCCTGCTCAGAACGTAACAAATTCCCTTTAATATAATTTAAAATATAATAATATCATCATACTTACAACTAGTTGAATACCATACCAAAACCTGAGTCGTAAAGCCTAATGAAGCGTAGAAGTTCTGTAAATGATCTCCCCCGTGCGCAGCTACGTCGATAATTATTCGCCATTACCCTCTATATTTGTCCAATTAAGACAAAATTATCGCTAGCCTGATTGACGTGGAGATCACGAATAAGTACCGCAACAATCTAAACCTCTAGAACTAAATCGCTTAGTTATGTTCTCATTAATACTTTAGAAGAATGGGTATCTTGTGGTACAGAAGATAACGTAATACCTTTACATCCTTATGTATTGTATATTGAAATAATTGTATGTTACCTATGTGCAAGGTAAGCCGATAAAAGAAATTCATTTCTGCGACAGGAAATGAAGACGCAGAAGTGACCTTGCTGCAATTAAACATACATACGTTGTATGTAGCAGTAGAAGCAGACTCCCATCTTGCATGAAATAGGATCATTGTAAACAGTTTTTCACATCTGTTACTGTTACATGCACGGCTTAACTAGTATCGTATCGGCTGCACAAACTCGTAATCCTATATTATATGACATGTTTCGCGACGAATACTTGCGATCTTAGTAATGAACATTATCCTGCTATTAAGACAGGCAACCACTAACAATATTTTATAGTTTAAGAATTTTATCAACACGGAATGTGTAAAACGAAAAACAGGTATTACGTAATTATGACGTGACGGTCTGTGGTTTGCTGTTGGCTTGATTCGGTTTTGCTGATCTAACTCGGCTATATTACACAGTTAAACGATTATATAGAAAATATGGTTACCATAAAACGTATTATTTACGCTTGTAAAGCATTACTGTCAAAGAGCTATTTAGTAAGTTATTGCAATTCCAGTGGGACAAAATCCGCTTTCAAACTCTGTGTTTGGTTTAAATTTGTATACTTTGAGGTAATGCCAAATCTTCACTTTTCGTAATGAACAAATTAGTTTCAAAGGCCGTTCCATGTTTTTGGTAATCGATCTCAATCTCTTCATTGAAATATATGATAAAGTGATTTGAGGTCAAATTTTTGGTTTAGTAATAAATCCATTATTGCTTCCGCGAAAACAAGTGTAACAAAAGTGCATTCAACGAGTCTACTTCAACCTACAAATACAAGAAGGCAACGGCCTTTAAGAGAAAACGTTTTTGTGTAATATTCAGAAGTATGATTGTATATGTAACAGAGTTGTATTATACCTGGCTACCAGCCCGCCCCTGGAATCAGTGGCAACAGGAAAGCTAATCTACTAGCAAAGAAATACGGTTAAGCACCTACAAAAAGAAACTCAAATACAAGGAAGAAAAGTTGAGAGCATCCTCTGGGAGAATATTCCTGGTCTGAGACACTCTAGGGTATTCTTTGGAACCTTCAATATGCAAAGAACAAAGACCATGTTAGAGCTACGTACAAGCAAATTGTGTGTCCTTGTAGAATCTCTTACAGAGCACTACCACTTTGTGAACATATGACGAGGATAGATTTGAAATACACTAGCGACTGCAGGACCCCTGAGGCATCCCAGATGATGACAGGAATCTGTAAATTGGAAAGCTACTATACGGTTGTTGCCCTAGCTGGAATCTCCAGTCAAATGTGATGTCTTTAGTTGAACGAAGGCTGGAGGTAAACCATAAGCATCTGTGTCTATGCCAAGCATGATTAAATCAAATCGCAACTGCAGGCATAGTTGGCGTCAAAACCATAGTTCCCGCATAAACCTTCAAAAAATTATTACTTCCTTCTATAAACAGAGGAAGAATCTGCATTAAGCCTGTCTGCATAGAGGACGAAGGTATTAGCTTCAATGATGAAGCAAAATGCTTGTGGATTATGTTTGTCAACACATTGTCATGGAACTCCCATATCAATTACTTATCTACACAAATACTCATCAATTTTTTGAGCGGTACTGTATTTGACGGGAAAATGAATATAGGATGAAGATTTTGATGAGGAGGAGAAAGAAGAGGACAACGAGGAAGATGACAAAGAAAATGTGGATTCAGATAGTAAATATCATGCAAAACTTTACAAAAAAAATGAAACAATGAATCATTACCTATGAAAAGACCAATATGACGCAAGCTGCTTGGTAATTCATGGGGTCTCAAGCCTCAAATGATCATACACGGTCGCCAAACACGCCACAGTAAACTGCATAGCAAGAGCTTCAACAAAACTAAATTATAAAGGTAGGCTGGTGTTTCATACTTTAGCATTACTTTATGAAACAGGTGTGAGTTATGTAGAAATTCCTGTTGAGCCATGTTGAGCATTTTTTTTAACTGATTCTGACGATTTTTTCAGTACCAAAAATAAGACATAGACAAGAGTTCTGCTATTGGACATGTTTCCTGGTAGTAACATAAATGCATTGGTCATAAACTACGTCAGAGTAATTCATTTGGGATAAAACAGGACAGTTGCAGGTCTTAAGGGGGTTTACAACAAGAAAACGTCAAGAACATTGGTGGGGAGTCCTCTCGGGATCATCGTTCTATGACTGTATTGCCAGAAGTACATACATACATTAGTGTGCATAAGTTATCTGATCACCTGTTTACCGTTTACGCGCCTTAAATTTTTTTCCGTTTATCCTGTTATGTTAGTTTTGTAAAAGTTTTTACTCATTCGGTAAACGGTTGAGAATGACGACCCATGCGTCATCGAAACGCTTGTCCCGAATTAATTAAAATTTGTGGTGTTTTGAGTTACCGGAATGACCTATGACATTAATGCATATTATGAACAGGATTGGTGCTAGAAGGGACCCTTGAGGTACTTCTTTGTTCACAATCTTCACTGCGGACAACTCTCCGTTGTAACACACTCGTTCTCTGTTCTGCGAGTAGCTCCTTAGGAAGCTACGTGAATTTCCTCTAACAATAATCTGTCTTTAAGGAACACTAGTTTTGTTAGTCGCTCTCTGAAAGTACGTTTTTAGTGCTGTATTTTTTACTTCTTCCGCCTTTGTTGCATAATGTTTCCTTTCTGTTGTGCATGCATCTTTAGATTGTTTGGTTTTAGATACTTCGTTTACATGTGTTAGTTCGTCTGTAAACCGTGGTGAATTAATCGTTTTTACTCATTTCTTGCTACGGTGTCCGTTCCTAATAAAATGTTGCGCTACTTGCGGAAGAAAGATTCAACTCTTCTAAACGGAAAAAGAGCTGCATGTTCTTTAGATCTGGTTTAGTTTAACTAACATAAACTAGATCACAATTCTTAGATACAATTTTGTAAATTCCAGACTTTGCTCTCATTTTTACTTTGTCTTTGGGATTGATTAAAAGATTTTTTATTGTGTTATTATGTAGTTGTGTAACACATATTTAGCCTATATTGTTGAAAAAATGTTATATCTGTAATATAATGATCGATACACTAAAAAGAACTGTCAAAAATATGAAATGCAAACTACGGCGATTCGGCGAAAATTAACCGGCGCCTGTTGGGACGAAACCCGTCAACAGATAATCTAAGCTTCGGTAAACGATTGTTACCGTTAATTTAACGATTTTTTGGTTTAATTAAAAATAATTTAGTGATAATTGCCTTTTTAAGTTATAACTGCAATACAATGATAAATATACTAAAAAAATGGTCAAAAATAGTAACTGTAAAATACGGGGATTCGGCGAAAATTAACCGGTGTCTGTTGGGGCGAAACCCGTCAACAGATCATCCAAACTTCGGTAAATGATTGTGGCCGTTAATTTAACGATTTTTTTGTTTAATTAAAAATAATTCAGCGATATTGCTGAAGAAACAAAAGGCTATACCAATCACGTTATTGTCAATGTTCTAGAGTAGAGAAATGATTTTATTGTAACCATTGCCTCCAAAAAAAGGTGCAACAAAATTGTATTTGCGTAGTATGTGAGTGATCAAAAACTTATGCACACTACTGTACCTCATCTGGTAAACAAAAGGTGCAGACTTGTGTGTAGGAGACGAGAGAATAGATTTAAATAATAAGAGGGGGTCGATATCGGAACCTTGAGGGACACCTGCGTCCACAGATTCAATCTCTGAAGTCAAGTTATCTATTTTAACTGCTTGGTAATTGAATGTTATATAAGCATAATAAAATAATAAGCAAAAAAACCATAAATAAGTGAAGGTAAAAGTTAAAAAAGCCAGAAAGTTGATACTAATTGTAAGTAATGAATGCTATGAAAATAAAATCTTTATTGCTACTCATGTCGGTTAGTCACTTATGGCGATGAATACAAACCTATCAATGAAATTTGTTAAGAATTGCATGCAAACAGAGAAGAAGGATAAAATTATCATACAGAAATGAAAATATTTAATAGAAGGCGTTCCTTCATAAACAGAAACCACTTCTCTTGATGGGAATAGCAATTACTTGCTAGTTTTAAATCCTATTGTGCACATATTAGCTTAATTACAGGAAGATGTAGTAAAATCTAACATAATACGCATTGAATACCATGTTTTCAAACTTGAGTGCAATACCTGCCTTTCACTAAACAACAAAAAATAACCTCGAAGTAGAATTCGCAGAAACAAATGCTGTAATACATCATTAATATCATTCTAACAATAATATGTCGGAAATATCGAAAATTTATAGAAACTATACCGTAACGTTCCGGTTAAACATGAAAATCCGGTATTTCTACAGTATAAAATCAGCGAAGCTGGAAAGATAATAGAGATCTTCGCGAGGTGTTGCTTCGACTTGATACGTTTTGCCGTTGATTGATCGCCGTGAGATTAGCTGTTCCGCACTCTGTCTAACTCGCAGTTACCGGTGACTGATGCAAGTTATGTTTTAATTAAATGTGAAGGAGTTATATAGGATAGCCAGTATTAGGGTACTGCAGATGCCTTTTATTAATGACGTTGTGAGGTACAAAAGCAACTGGTGAATGCAATGTTGTAGTATTACGATTAAATTCTTGCGATGGTGTTGAAATAATGTTGCGAGTGTACTCTTCGGTATAGAGTTTAATTAATTTTGCAGGCTTGTGCAGTGTTGGAGGTTTAAGGCCAGATCTCATGTGAGATATGGAATGAAAGTGATAATAATTATTTTCTTTACAGATATTGTTGCTGGATCTTCGATTATCGAATTGGATATTAGACAATGGTTTTTGGGTATTCCTTCACACTACCAACTACTTGTGTAAAAAATTCTTCTGCATAAGGAAGGTCCTTTAAAAGGCTTTGATATCTTCTCCAATTAAAACGTAGTTTTGGACAAAAGAAAATGCAAATCTGTGTTACATATAACCTCCTAATATTATTAATTGGAGACCTAGCATCAAAAACTTCCTCCAACAAAAACAAATCTTGAACCCAATTATCTCACTATTAATCAGCCATAAGTGGTTCTCTTTGAAGAATTTTCTACTAATTTTTTAAGAAATAGATGCAGTTATGTCACCAGTCTCTTTCCAGATGGTGCTATATCAAGAATATATTGTTTGAATGTCACCATAGTAAAGCTACATTCATCAATAGTTTGGAGAAACTCTTCTTTGAAGGTAAATTTTGTACGGCACATATAAGAGGACAGTCAAGGTCAATGCTGCAATGTGGCTTATATCAACCACATCATATTAGCATGTTCCACTCATCAGAATGCAATTGATGAGCTTTATAGTGCGCTATAGAATACCTTTCCCGAACAGTGTCACCGTCCTGCATGGTTATAACAATGAAAATATTTGCAGGTAAGGTAAATATGTTCATGTAACATCTTATCACTGCGGCAAATGGGCTTAGATCTCGAGTGCCAAAAAAAGGTCAATGCCTTCCCAAAAGTGTAGCAAACAGGTGCTGCGATCCTTCAACTCCCTTGCGAGGCTGGACTTTGTCAGGCTATGAAATTTGAGCATAGAATTGAATTATTTATGAAACTGTGAATGGTAGAAATTGTAATACTCTAATGGAAAACCAGATCAAACAGTACTGATTGAATGTGGCAATCAAATTTCCATTAACGGTATTTTTCTGATGTCGAATCTTGGTGGTCGTCTATCTGTGTCAAGCTCTGTCAGATATTTAAACAGAAGGTTCGATAAATCTGTGGTCCTGTCAAAGGTTTTGGTGGCTATTGGCTCCTTACGAACCAAGTTGCCCCAACCAGATGCTACGTTCTTGGATAAGTCACTAGTTTGACAAGTCTTTTTGAAAAGTATTTCAGTGCTTGACGTAGTGGTGCTCGATATCAGCCACCCCACCTCCCCGCCAAAAAAATACGATTATTACAGAAATTTATGAGTTTTATTGGTAAGTTTGGTAAGCTAGCTAATGTGTTTATGTATTATCTAGAGATTGGCCAAACGTGTTGGGTGACGATATTCTCCAGTGATAATTCTAAATAATAAAGGTGCTCGCTTTTAACATAAATAAATAAAAATGGGTGGGGGAGGGGAGGGGTGGCACGCCACAATTTTACGCCGACTAACTGTATAAGTCTACGACTAACACATTTTCTGATGGCTAAGTGCAAAATGAGACTCATCAACGTTGATCGGGGATAATCACCAGTGGGATATATTTTTGCGGTCCTTGGGATGATAGAAGGAAACCACCGCCTAGCAATATGGAAAATTGTTGAACATGTCGGAATATCGTATGGGAGCGTTCAATCAATCATTTCAGATGCTTTCGCAAGGTCTATCCCAGCCAGAAGCCAATTTTAGTAATTTCTGGCTAGATATCTCTTTAGTCCAATATTGATTGGATCTACTTAGTTGAATCTCCTAAAATCTCCTCAACACCCAAATAATAATAATAATAATAATAATAAATGCCTTTATTTCCCAATTTAAGAGTACAACTCAATACAATACAATCCAATGAAACAAGAATCATGGAAAATCACAAGGGACAGTTCAGATGATCGACTAAAGCCGTTCCCTGCTCTTCCACTTAACATTTAACATTACAAAATAAAACTGACCAAAATATCCTCTTGCACTTTGGAATTCCTCAAGATATCAGTAAATTTTGTGCAGCCCAGTGATCTAGTGCATAATCTGACGGTACTTGCTGTTTTTGATGCCTTTTCGTAGTAAATCGTTATGAACAGATGCTAGATACGTATGAGGAACAGTAGTACATAAATGCTGAATCTAATCTTCCAGATGCTCAGAGACCATTTCGGAGAAGAGTGAGGATTCAAGTAGACATTTAAACATATATGCCCGCGTCTTGAAATAAAGCCAACTTAAAATTGCATTTTTGCTAGAAACCAATGTCCAAGGAAGCTTTAAACCCACTTACAAACTCGTTAGCACGAATTTCTGCAACAGAACCAATTTCCTGGTTTGGCCAGATAACGTGTTCGGTGACGATATTCTCTAGTGATAATTCTAGATAAAAAAGGTGCTAGCTTTTATCATAAATAATAAATAAAAATGAAGAAGAGGGGATGGCACGTCGCAATTTTACGTCGAATAACTGTAACGGCAAAATGAGATTCATCCACGTTGACCGGGGATAATCACCAGTGAGACACATATTTTTGCGATCCTTGGGATGATAGGAAGAAACCACCCCCTAGCAATATGGAAAATTGTTGCACATGTCGGAATATCGTATGGACAAATTGCATTGGAGGTGGAGGATCGTCTTCTAGTCAATGAATTCGTCTTCTAGTCTGTGAAAAGTTTTTAGAACCATGTTGATCATGGATGCCTCGTTGTAAAGCAACTAATGAAGATTTGTGAGCATCAAGATCTCCTGATCTTACCAGTTTTATGACAAACGCCTATATACATTAAAAACACTATAATTATAGCTTTGACAATGATAACTACTATGTTGAAACGTGTTGTCAGTTTGTCCAAAGTTTTAGGTCCTTGCATACATACTTTTGAATAGTGCTATAACTGTATTCAACTGTTTTAGTATTAAAAGTCAATTTTATGTACTTAAAATCAATTTACTTACAGTTGTTTTGCCAAATCCCATTTGAAGCCAGATTTATCGCCATATTTGTTATAGTTGTCTCCTACTACACTTTAGTTTTATGTAATAATTTTGTTTTTGTCATCATTTCTGATTAGTTTATCGTGTTTAATCGTCATAAATTAAACATAAAAAAACTTACTCAACCAGTACTATAAACGTTATGCAAAAAATTTCATTTTCTTCCACCTTTGCAGCATCCAAACTTGTATTTTTAAGTGTCTGTTTTATTACAAACAATTTATTGCCGATATATCTCCACTACATCCAATTCATTCCTTATTCCTTAAATACATTTTCGCATGATATAATTCCTAACATACCAAGAAAAAGAAACATGTATAGCTTAAATGATGGCCGATGATATTGTCACGATTTATTTTCGTGGGAAAGATCAACGAACTCGATAGCTTTGCTATAAGTTTAATGTCTATCCAGCTCTATATCATCAACTTCTGCTTGTACAGCTTTTTTCCCGTTCTTTCTAAATTAGAAGATGTGAGAAAGAAGAAAACGTTATATGCCGAATATTTTAACAAGTAGATGTAAATTTATTACTGTCACGACCGCGACACGTAGTTAATAACGTCGCTAAAGCTAAGGAGACGTCTCGGATATTAATATTTAATAAATGTTGTATTTATCGAAAGCGTATAACGGTGTCTTGTCATTAATAATCCTCGTACGTGGTATACGAGGTACTATAAATCAATATGTATATGGAATTCTCAACTGTATTTAAGTGTAAGTACGATAGTGTCAGTGTCAGTGCATGTTAGCTATTCATGGATATGTTATTTATAATGTTAGAGAGAATCTGCGAAATCATCGTTAGTTTAGAACGTAAACAAGTGTAAGTTGTTAACGGTGAATTCGATTCCATTGATGGAAGATCTTAATAACCTTAATCTTCCTGTTAATTATTTTAAAATAATTCGTTTCAAAAGAATGGTCAAGGATCTCCTTTTGTATTGGTTATCATGAGCTGGATACATGGAGCCACCTGTACCACAACCTTGAGACTGTCTGTGCTGTTGATTCTTCTTAAGTAGGTATCAATAATAATGTAGGTGGACATAAGTAAATATGCTTTAAGTTGCTTTAATACTCGCCCAAAACGTTCTACAGCTCGTTACTCCTTTGATTTCTATAAAACCACTCTCACTTTATATATGACTTTGGTTGCTGTAATTTTATTGGAAACAACATAATTTTCTGGTCTAGGTTAGTTAAAGATGTTTTCCATGCCGATCGGATTGCTGAGCGGGCTCTGAGTAGCCAGTTCGAATATTGTGAAAGGAAAAGTCTGATGTATGTATGTATATGTGACACATTTTGATAGACAATGGCGTAAAAAAAGATTTGTAACTCGACGTGTAAACCACGCTAGAGGCAAAAATTTTCTGGTAGCGAAAGGTTGTTTTGGAAGGGTATATATACGATTAAACAAGACCGGCCTTAAACGATAGACATTTGGTAACCCTCATCGCGATTGAGATTCTGAGAATCCGCCGAAGACCGCGTCTTAACGTATTGCTCTTTGATCCTGGTTTAAATAAGAGGAAATTTTATAGATGCCTTTATAGGAGAGAGTATGACGGGAGTCCTTGGGTGAGGGAAGAATTTGAGAGATTTTGTTTAATGGTTTAAAAGCAGTTTTGATCTTCTTACGAAGAATTCTGCCGATATGGCCGATATGGTAACGTCAAGAATGTAGGGGTCAACGGTGGTACTTTGTAGGTGACTTGTTAGGGATTCGCGGATGACAGTACCTGCTTATGACCCATTCATTGTATATTTCTGGAGCTATATCCATTCTGAAGAAGAGCGGTTTAGACGTGTTTCAACTCTTTGCTGATATTATCGGGTTGGGAAATTGAAAATAATCGATGAACTGACTGCTGATAATTGACTGTTTTTGTGCTGGATAATGATGCGAGTTGGCGTGACGGTACCGATCCTAAGTGAGCATTTTGTCGACGAGTAACCAATACATCCAGAAAGGATATGGAACCGTTTGTGTCAATATCCATCGTAAATTTGATTGAAGATTGTTGACTGTTAATAAAATCCAAGAAAGTTGGAAGGGTGTCTTTGCAATGAGGCCAGACGATGAACGTATCGTCAACATACTTTGGCCATGCTTTCGGTTTCAGATTAGCGTGTTCTAAGGCTGTGGCTTCAGAAGCTTTCATACAAATACATATTAGCAACCACCGGGGAAAGTGGAGAACCCACAGCTTCTCCAAAAATTTGTTGGTAGTATTGGAAACTAAAATATGTTGAAGAGAGACATTTTTCAACTTACTTGGCTAGATCTAGAGATTGATTGTCTTGAACTAATACTTGACGGAATCGGTGATAAGCAGCTTTATTGACCAACTTTATTCTAACTTTTTCCATTTATCTTTTAAGTACATGAGTCAGTGTGTAATGGTACCGTTATTTGTAATTAGCGATATTATTGAATAAACTATTACTATTATTATTATTATTATTGTTATTATTATTATTATTATTATTATTGTTATTATTAATAGTATTATTATCAATATTACTACTAGTTACTTTTATTATGCTATTATTATTGCTATAGGTATTGTAATTATTATTTTTTACTATTATCATTGCTTATATTGTTAGCATACCTTGGCCATTGGACTTCACGGATTTAATAAAAGTTGGTTTACTTTCGTACAGTTTAAATAAATATGATACAACATATCTCAAGCTGTCTTAGTGTAAGATATAGGCAAATCTGAACAAATATGTAATAAAAATTCATAAAGACAAGACGTAAATATCGCACCTAATCAGATAAATCGTATTCATTTCTCGAATGTGTAATTTATGCATATTGGTTCTTCAGCGAAGCATTACTAGCAGCGCAGCACGTTTGTAACTTATTCTATTCTATATAATAGAATTCGCGGCATGTGCACGATTTATTTACAACATATGCAACGTATCCTACGTTGTCGTTATAAAACTCACAAATTAACTTTTCAAGTTTATAGGCGCTTTACATGATTCTATTTTTAAAACAACAATCTCGCTCCTAGTCAATTTGCTCTTACCGTATGCATTCATGTATAGATTTGACTTCCGGCGCACGGTTGTAAAATATAACTTCATAAAATAGTAAAAAAAAAAAACAAAATATAACGACCAGACGAGATTGAGTACTAAACTTGACTGTATTCATCGGAATCTCAACATATCTGGCTGATTGAGAACGAAGTATTCGCTTACTGTTAATTGACTTCGATGAGTCATATTTTATGAGAGAAAATAAATTTGTTATTTATGCGGATACCTCAAGGACAAACTGTCGAAGGGTCGTTGTCGTGCTGCCGATTCTTCACGCAGTGTAGGTGTTAACATGTTTGCGCACTCTATGATCACAAAGAAATTTCATCATTCCATTTATGATAAACATGTCATGTCATTGATCGAATAGGACACGTTCTTGTATGTTTTACTGATTCGTTTAATAAAGTAGGCGTCCAATGAGTGTGTGTTGAAATTCTCGTTTAGTGCAGATTCTATTTTATATGTATCTTTAGACGATAATGAACAGTTAGATGTAATGTAATAGTATTATTTATTCCATGATAATTGTTTGTCTGATTCCATGAAGCATTGTTGACGAAACTAAAAATTTGCTGCATATTTGTGTAAAAAAATTCTTTAGGGAAGAAATATGCAGACTATGCCCAAAAACAGCCCAAAAAATTGTTCTTGAAGCTTTAAATATTCTGGACAGGTATTAACACAACAACCTCGTCTGCCATATCGTGATAACCATTTCACACACAACATAGATACACTTAATACGTATCATGAAAATAGTAACCTACAATATTATGGTAGTTAATGAACTCATGTTGGTAACTACAGACGAGGATCTTTACATCAGAATGCTGGAATAGTTCATACTTCTTACGATTCTTCCGTTCGCACGGTGTACCCCACTCAGAAGCCAATTTTAGTCATTTCTAGCTAGATACCTTTTTAGTCCCATATTTTGATTGCTTCTACTTAGTCTCCTCAACTCCCAGTTCTTGATGACATAACTCTATATCCTCTTAAACTTCTTTGGAATTCCTCAAGATACTGACTCAGAGACCATTTCGGATAAGTGTAGGCATATAAGCATATATGCACGTGTGTTGGAATAAAACCGACCACAAATTAAATTTTTGCTAGAAATCAACCTCCAAGGAAGCATTAAAGCCACTTACAAACGCGTTAGCAGGAACTTCTGCAATAGAACCAATTTCCTGGTTTGGCCAAGACTTTTATAAACTAATGGATTACCAGCATCTAAGTATGTGCATAATGATTCACTATAAAGACCTTAACGGCATTAATGATCATGATGATTTCCTTCTGCAACATGGGTACACCTCAAAGTCTCATTGTACTTCTGCAATAGAAGCAATTTCCTGGTTTGGCCAGATATAGACTTCGATTCCGTTCGTAAACTAATGGATTACCAGCATCTATGTAGATAATGATTCTCTATGAAGACCTTAACTACACCTCGAAGTCTCATTGTTCAACATTATTTTCGGCAAAAGGTACATTTTCAAAACTATTCCCTTACGTGTGTAGTTTATCCAATACTAACTTTGAGACTGCTTTTCAGCGTCTTTTGTACACCAAAATGTTGTTTTTATTCACCACTGTGATGTATCATTCGAATTCTTCCACGCATACATTAAAAAGCCATTGTCTATGATAAAAGAAGTTCGTTCCACCCAATACACAGAAGCACTTCTCGTAAATTAAAAGCAAATTCCCGCCAAGGTAGGCTTTGTTCAGCTTTTTGTCAATCTTTCCGAGTTCTTGGTGATTTCCTCTGATTTGCTTCTGTATTGTTTCCTCAAAAGTCAAACGTCTTTCTAAACTTGTTAAATGCAAAAGCCACTTGAATGATGTGGGGCTTGTCCAAGTAACAAGTTCTATTCTAGTTTGATAAGTTTTTGTTTCCTTGGAGACCACATATTGGGGTTGCAAGTGCCTGTCACCATCATCACCACACAGTCACACATGTTGTTTCCTTATATATATATCGAGCATAATATGCATCACTTTTTTCATCCTAATCTAGAGTTTTGATGACAACCCTCTCCTGGATACTGTTTGCGTGTCCATTTACACATATGTACGTTCTGATAAAAGCATTTTTAGACATTTTTATTCGAATCTTGGTGTCATTTCGGGCTATGCTAATTCTTGTAGGATCTTAAGATGGTATATTAAGTCTCTATGAGCGCACCAATGAGATTTGTCCATTATGTAAATCAAACGAATAAGACCTGAAGTTTTTCCTTGCAATACTTCGCAAAATTTCTCTTGCACGATAAATAGGCCACACGTATTATGCAGCTATAAATAGAGACGATTATTTTATTCTTTTCTAATTAAAATAGGAAAATCTAATCAACTCCTCTTACAACGATACAACAATGAGGAATAAATTATTGACGTTTAAATTACTATCTGTAAACATACTTATAAATTCATAAATTGTCTATTAAAATGATTATTAGCTCAATAGTGAAACGAAGAAACTAAATACTTTCAGTCATTGTCGTTAAACAAAGATGTCACTCATACCCGAGACAGCTAATAAAATCGATAATGGGTAATAATTCTTTTGCGTTAGTAAATTAACTGCCGCTTTTACAGTTATTTGGTTCAGGTGTTGGATTATACGGAACAATATAACAACTATACGTAGGAATTTCCCACTGTATAGGCTTATATCTTATGTCTATAAAAGTAATAATAATAATAATAACGATAATGATAAGGAAGATTGGAACACATAGGTACGGATAAGATTTAAAAATTATATCTAATTAATTTCACGTAATGTTATCTCGATCAATTAACAGACTTTTCTTATCGAATAATTTCATACCTTTTCCTTGTAAAGTCCACAGATCTCCCATGCATTACAAGTCGACATCCTGATATTAGATATTCAATTCTGTTGATTAGCTTTAGCTTACCTGCAAATAAAAAAAGAAGAAAAAGTTAAAATTAATGTGATTAAGCGAAATATATATAAATTAATGGGGCAGTTAATTTAGTATTAATAATGCATAAAGGTATTTCCATGTTTATATTTATTTTGATTGCAATGCACAATACATATGTATTACATACATGGAATTGAAGAAATGCTATAAGGTATCGTTGAGGTTAAATAAGACGACTTTTACTTTGTTTATATACAAAAATTATTACAAGGATTTAGGATAATATTTTACACTAACTCTGAAAAAGGGGGTTTTCTATAAACAAAAGCTCTTAAATTTGTCCTTGAAAAGTTACACGCTTTCAAAAATGAGAAAGAAAAATGTTAAAATGACGAAACTCCCTGTATATTGGAAGAATTTAAATCTGAACTTCAATATGAACCGAAATCTGACATTTAAACACAACCTCAATACTATGTATTGAACCAGTACTCAATGGATTTTCTGAGATCCTCCCTTGATTAAAATTTAAATAATGATCATATTGGTCATTGAAGAACCCCAAAAATTATTCGAATTCGCCCAAAAAGTAAAAAATAATTCTCTTGTCAAAAATTTAGAATTAAACTGACAACAGATTATTGTGTTTCGGTAATTGTGACAAATTTTCGTTGCTGTCTCAAAATAACACTTCTCGTCACCAATACATCTGTTAAATTCATTATTATGACCACCACCAAACGACCAACGTCCTATTTCAGTTTTCATCTTTAGTTTAACTGAACTGATTGGAGAAGGAGACTGATAAACGCAACCAACGGGTTTCTGGGCCTCATTCAAGTTTAGAATTCAGTTGAACTGGTACTTAATCCCACTTGACAAAACCGAGTGTAAAGGATCCTTATACCTAAGTCATGTTTCTCAAGGCTAGAGACAAATTAGGGTGACATTTATACAAGAGAGAATACTTCGAAAGGTAAATAGTTTTGAGTCGACTCTAACAAAAGATATCTATATGTGCTCACCCCAAAGCCTTTGACCTAAAAGGACACCTCTGTATTGGCGTGAGCTTTAGATCACAGGAAAATGTGATAAAATACTCAGATAGTTTATTGGAACAGAGCTATTTTATGACATTCGAGAGAGCCATGCAAAAAACTCATCGTCGACAGTGGGACAGAGAACTCTGGACTAGACAGTAGGGTCATACATCTGTTGGGAGATTTTATCACCGTCTGGTTCTCTCATGAGTCACCTAAACAAGACGGATAAGGTGAAGCTCCATAAATATCGCTTTTGAACATAGTATGTAGTTCAGTCCGACCGTTCGCAAGAATGAAGACGTCAGGAAAATAACAAAGCAAGAACTAATTGTGAGGAAAATTAGGAAAAAACGGCTGAACTGGTACGGAGATATAGTAAGAATGAAGAAAAATAGAATTACGAGAAAAATAATGGAGACCGGATACTCAAGAGACAGAAGAAGGGGAAGGCCTAGTAGAAGATGGGTTGATTAGATAAGAGAAATGGGAGAAAGAAAGGGAAGGAACTTGGAAGAAATGAAAGCAATGGCAAGAGACAGAAAAGAGTGGAAAAAGTGGGTAGAAGAAACGGAACCCCCCTCCGACACCTGAAAAGGTATAAGGATAAGAGAAGAAGAAAAAGAAGAAGAAGTAGTATGGGTAGGTTTGGCGGTGGCACAACAATGTTACCACCACCTGACAAAGGCATACATAGAACAGGATCGTGACAGAACAATAGTCCACAGGAAGATCTTAAAATTCTGCCAAAACTGGTTTTCAATGTTGCCCATTATAACGTAACCAGCTGTTAAAAAATTTTATTTTGCGACTAAAGAGACTAAAGATGCTAAAGATGACTAAATATCTTGAACACATTCATCCCAGATTTATTATTGATATTCTTTATACCAGAGGACTACTCAGAAGTTTATGTAATTTGCCATCCTAAGAGAGTTAGCGTTGTTGTATTTCAATAATTTTGAGATGCTGCTTCAGATATGTCAGGATAGTGACTAATATTGGTGATGGAAATTTCCTCTCTGGCAATCAATTCTATATTCAACTAAACGTCAGGTTGTAGTTAGCCACAGACAGCTAGCACTAGAATTTTGGGTAGATTCTAGATGCAAAAGCCAATTAGACGTTACATCAATTATTCTACTTTGGGTTCCAATATCTTCAACCAAGCCTCATTCTTAGTCAAGTTGAGAATTAAAAAAATGTTATCAGATACAATGGCAGATTTGCAAAATTAAAAGAGGAATACTTATAAAGACTTTAAGACACAGTTAATTGTATGTTGCTCTTTTTAATGTTTAGCCATTTTATTAGTAAATTCCGCTTACTGCAAACACTAGAACGTTATTATATAAAATATTTAGAAAACAGCAACAACTTCATGCTTAAAGCTGCTAAAGACATGTTAAGAACGGCCGACCTTTCAGAGGAATTTACACAAGGCGAAACTTCCTAGAATTGCCGGTGTCTGATTTATTGGAGTCTTGTGTCTACTTATGTAAGAGCTCTCATACATATCATTTTTTTTTTCAATATGGTATCCGTTCTTAATAAAATGTTGCGCTACTGCTGAAAATTGAACTCTCCCAAATAAAAAGCATGTAGCCCATCATGCTCTTTACATCTAGTCTCAAATGATCTTTTTCATCAATTTCACAAATTCTTTGAAATCACATTAACTATTTTAACTGCTTATTTGGTCTGGAAAGTTTCATGAATACTTAAGCACTTTATACCTGCTTTAATTTTGTTATAATTAACATCCAATCTAAAAATATTGATTAATAAACTTATAAATAATTTACAATAGTTCTGCAGACTTTCCAATACTTTTTTCAACAACCTGGTTTATGGTACTACATGTTTTATAATAAAGCCAGTAAAGTAGGTATTTGGAACTCCAATACAAACCTAGAATAGCACTAGCACATCTATATACGTAAGCCAGTATGTTGTAAACAATAAAATATATTTCTCCAACCGAACCAGCTTATCCACTTTACCAGACTAACCACTTAAAATCTCGTTAGAACTATTCACATACGATGGTGTTCCCATTATAACGTTATAACTAACACAGTCCAAAGCTTTAAATTCTCTCTCAATTTACTTTACTGCGAGGAACCTACTTAAAGGAAATTACACAAAAAAACTACAATATATTAAAAACCACGCGTCCGTTAATTAAATTTAATTAGGAATTACTTTTTATTACACGATACAACTCTATAAAGCTCGTTTCACCAAATAGTTTTAGTATTTTATTGGTTCATAATTGGATTAATTTAGTGTAATTAAAGTTGTATATATCTGGGAGTACAGCATGTGTATTTCTAATTAGAGTATCATTAAAATTAGAATATTAAAAACAAAATAAATCGTCAGACTATAATCCCAGGTGTAGTTCGATATGAAGAATGTGGCGTACCATATGTCTAGCTTTCTTTGACTTAAATAATTTATTCTCTTTGAAACAGAAATCAAAACCTAAAAGTTCTGATAATTTTCCCGGTTGCGAAGCTTCCCATTCAATTTTCAAGCAGCATTCGAAATGAATTGTGAGCCGTCTCTCATCCATTCATTCTACGTTCTTAACATACATACATACATACATAGCTTGTAATATGACAAGCACCTACTCATAACATTATTACCTCCGTCAGCTCCTTTCATAAACTGCGACTCGAAATAGAATACGAAAAGAAAGTGCCTGCGTGTACCTTTAGTAATTGAAGCTTTCAGGAGGAAACTAGGTATGTATATCTTGCAGGAAATATTCGCATTTCCTGCTATTTCATTGATAGTAGACCATATACTACGTGCATATCCAATTACCAACGGCCCAAAGCTAGAAATTATATAAAGAAGTTCGAGATGTAATACGTTTGCTAATTGCTGCTTGATCTATGTATGTAGAAGTATACCTAAGATGTATGTATGTAATAATAGGAAGAGATATTCTTGTATTAAGCAATTATATGATAGCAATTTCTTTAAAATTTTCGCATATGTTACTTATTTATAGAACAGAAATCGTGCAGTAAATTTTTTGCAATAAAAGCATCTACATCTTCTTTCATTAGAAACCTTTTCTTTATACAAGATGGCGCGAAAGTAGTCATAATTTGATTTTACTTGGAAAGGAGTTATATCACTCAAATGGACACCTCCCAAGTTGATACATAATTGCGCTCATTTTACGGCATTTTCAATTGCTACTCCCAACATATCTGGTTCCAAATTGGCGATTCCATCTTCAATCTTAGCTATCAAGACTTGCCAGGTTTGCCGTTAAAGCGAGAAGTCTGGTGCTGTTCGATCTCGCGATTTGAGCAGCCAATCCAAAACGGGAGGTCGCCCGACCTGGAAATTGGTGTCTCAAAATCTTCATAGTTGCCCGAGCTGTGTGAGCTATTGCTCCATCCTGTTGAAACCAACAATGACCGATACCCATTTGCAGTAACTTGCGACAAAAAAGCATCTGGCTAGAGCCCCACCATTTACGGTTACTGTGGTGCCACTGGCGTTTTCAAAAAAATAAGAGTCAAGCACTCCCCAGAAACGCAAAATTTTCTTTGTGAACATAACCAGGTAAGTAGAAGTGGGTTTTGTCAGTCGTTATGATTATGACTGAAAATTTTACAAATAAGCAGTAACAATAAATCTTCAACATTGGCCTGTTGAGAACTAATTCCCCATATATCTATTTAAATGTCAAAGCACAGTGGCAGTTGACGCCATCTGTTACAATGGCAGCCAATTCAAATTATGACATCACTTTTGCGCCCACCTTGTATAAGGAAACGTAGAGTTTTTTTTTCTCAATTACACCTTGATTGAATTGAATTGAGGTCAATTTGCTCAGAAGCCTCAATGTTAGCCACATAATGCTCAATCTACTCCACCCATCGGTTTGAGATAGCACCTTAGAGGGCAATGACTAGAAGGGATGAGGAGTACCACAAGTGTCCTTATCAGCGTGTTTATTTGTTTTCCTAAATGTCTCCACTTGATATGTCTAAGTGTTCTTCTTTGGAGTGTGGCCCTCGATACATCAATGAAAGTAATGTGTTATCCTGGATAATTTGGAAACATGTTAATTGCACAACATTGGTACTAAAATTCAAAGATTTTGCGCACATTATATAATTCTGCGCAGTAGTGATTCAATTCAAGCGAACTGTACAGGAGTAGCGCAGGGATCCGTGATGGGCCCGATATTGTTCCTGATACACGTCATGGATCTGCCTAGCTCTATAGGAGACTGTTGCATTTATCAGTTTGCAGATGATACATCCTGTATTTTGAACGGTAATGCCCTAAGTACATTAAGTACTACCGGCAATAGAATCAGTAGCAACTTTAACGCTTGGTGCCAAGCAAATTCACTTGTACTAAACACCAGCAAAACTGCATTGCTACCTTTTAAAATGGATCTACCAGACGATTTTTCATATAAGCATTGATAACGATCCCATTGAGATCGTACACAACATTAGATTTTTGGGTATGGTAATTGACAGTTGTCTTACATGGTCGTGTCACATTGATGCTGTAATAGCTAAAGTTAATTCCGCGTATTACACTATTTATTATCTAAGAATCTACGTGAGCATTGAAGTACTTAAAATTATCTACTATGCGTACGTTAACAGTAGATTGAGGTATGGGTTGATACTATGGGGTTCTTCTACTAGAGCGCAGAGATTATTTATTGCTCAGAAGCGTATAGTACAATGCATAATGAACGTTCCGTCTAGAACTCCATATCGCCCTCTGTTTAGGCAATTAGGTTTCCTACCATTGTTACCATCCCTGTATTTATATGAATTGGGACTTCTGGCTTTTAAAAATAACCATACGTTTGTTAGAAATTCAGATAATTTTAACCGAATGACAACTAGGAATGCGGACGGAATAAGTGTTCCCATTCATCTGAACAACTCTTTTTGAGAAAGGGCCAGAGTTTATGGCGATTAAAGTTTATAATAAGCTTCCAAAAAATATCAAATCTATAGGACAGTTGGGATTATTCAGGAGCTCACTAAAACGCTACTTAACCGAATTAAGTTTTTATTCTGTAGCAGAATATTTAAATATGTAATGTATTATAAGTCTAATGCACGTTTAATGAAATGTATTATTCATGTAAGAATATGTGTGCATATAATTGACACTGCTTATACCACTTGATTTGATCAACAGCAATAAATTATTATTATTATTAAAAAAATTCTTGCAAATGTCGTTTTAACCCTAGAATACTAACGCACGTAAAATTTACCTAGTAAAATCCTAAAAACAATTGTCTCATTCGACGAATAGGAGCTAGCCGTTGGTCCAGCCAGCAGTGCTTTCCCCAATTCTTCCTTTATGATGAGAATAAGTCAATAAGCCGATATTAGTTCTCATTTAACTCTGTTACGGGCATGAATAGAACACTGTACGTAAAACCACAACATGTTTTGTATGCCGTAAAGAAGTGAATTAATCTTTCTCTGTGTATATGTAATAGTTCTCTCTATTCTTTATATATTTACGTTTGTTTAATAAAAGGTTTATTTGTTCTACACTCACTTACCTTTTTTCCTAAGCTCTAACATACTAGTTAGAAACGAAAAGACATAAAAATTAATTAAAAAATTGATTAGACTGTAAAATATATCTTTTCATAAGAGCTAATTCATGAAAACGTAACGCACATACATGAAAAGTGATAATACGTAAACTTGACGTGTCGTTAGTAATAACGTACAAACAATATACCGTTAGTATTCTAGGGTTAAAGATCAATTTGAAATGGCGACATGGTCTAAATCGCCCTTGCCTTTCTCCAATTTAAAGCATATTGCAACAAACGTCCTTTAGAGTAATTACATGGCTAGCTACTAACTATTAATTCCTTAATTAATGTTTTACTCGAAAATACAAAGAGGCATCAATGATGCAATTATTCATAAAATAACGCAAAGAATCAGTTCTGAACACTGTTTCATACTTTTAGCCTTCTACAATGTGTAGTCCTTAAAATAATTTGCAAGAATGAAATTTTGCAACCCACACCTTTTCCAATTAGGGTTTTGACAGATTTTCCAGGTGATTCTATTTATTCTAAACATTGTTCCAAATTCCCGACTCTTTCATACATATACCTTGTGAAAAAATTGAGAAAAATAAAAGAATGCTAGCTTCCGCTCTTCCCAAACTTATAATAATAAAATGGTTGTTCTTTCGTTGTTTTAAAACTTTAACCTTCTATTATGCATGTTTTGAGAACCAAGAAAGTCAAAGTTTCAGCTGGAAAAGGTTAATTTCTAGATTTGTTCTATATTATTATATTTTAGCCTTCGTCATGTAATGCTATCGTCAAATAATTAAGAAAAAGAAAAACCAAACTATGGATAGCTGTTCCAGTTTGTTCCAATTTCTTTGTCTCTCTTGTTACTAAATTTTAATTCACGAAGCTATAATAGCAATAATAGTTGTGAATACATTTTTTACTCGGAATTGGAAGGTGATGACAGAAAAAGTAAGGGTGAGTAACAACATTTCATTTTTTCTCAATTCCTCCACCAAACATAACTTATAGAGAGCTAAAATTCTGGACCAGTATAGACCAACCTCCAAAAAATTGTCAACATTTGAAAGTAAAATTTTGCTTTCCGCAATTGTTTCAGTGACCTTGAAACAATGTAGAACTAATACAGAACAACTTAGAACAACTATTAAAATGTGCTGTTGCTTTTACTGATAATATTATGAAACCTACAGCTGTGGTCATAAGTATGTACCACCCTCCATGGTTCTGATTGCACAAAGAGAATAAAAAATGAAACAACATTTTTGGAAGGTTTTTTTTGTTGATCCTCCATGAGCTATTATGACTCCACGAATCCACCAACATCAGATACCAATATTGCTTGAATTTCTACCATAATTGGCACTCGTTGTATTTGCGTTAATTCTTTCTTTCACACTCGCAACCTTGCAATTGCCAATTAAACCGTCATTCGCAAATAGCTATTTAGATCAGTATTCGGGTATATTTCTCAGAAATATAATAAATGTAGGATTCGTAAAACTCGGATAGATACGCAACAGCATAACTAGAACAGTGTGAAGCAAGTTTCCAAATTTTATTTTCCCAATTATTTCATTAACTATGAATAGTATAAAAATAGAACCACACTAATATTCTTCAGAAAAATCTGGAACATATTTCAACATTTTGGGTTTCAAAGAATTAGGTGCTGTTCGAATAGAACTGTCATCCTCCTTTCTTTCTATAATTTTTTTCTTCAAATGTCAAATTTTGAAGAAAATATAAAGAAAGTGAATTTGGCGTAGGCTATTCCGCCCCCAGTCTGCTTAGAATGACTTGCTTGTGGTCGTGGTACTAAATACTGAAAAACTCAAATTCTAAATGTTGATAAAAGCAATTTGGCGGAATATATCTTCTCATGCTCAGAAAATTCAGTAGAATCCAAAAAAAGCAACAGTACAGAAACATGTTCCACTTAAATTACCGTCAAATTTGCTAATAAATTTCTGGCAAAATTGAAAGAAACAATTTAACAACCTATCCAAAATATCCGAACAAAAAAATGCGTCGAAATTACATAAATTTTTCCAGTCGGTAATTCTAATAATAACGCTCCCAAACTAATACGAACAATGAAGACATCTAAAGCCCGACGACAGCTTTGTCAGCGATACTTACGTAGGTGGAGAACCTAAAGCAATTAAACGAAAGCAACTCGTTGTATGGTACATCTACCTTCTTTAGTCAGTCAGTGCGCGCCTCGGTGAGTTTGAATACCTCTATAATTGCGATGCAGACGCTTCAATAATTTCGCATAAACAAGAAAACGGGAAAAAAATAAAGAAAAGCAGTAATTATTTATCATTTATTAATTTCAATTAATCACAGCATCGTGTACTGTAACGGTACAGAAAGAGGCAGTATAGTATCATAACGAAATGAATCTAATTAAATGGCTCGGAGCATCTAGATTGAAGCCCCTTACCTAGAAATTCCTATAAATCAAGCACCAGTCGTGGATTACGTAATGCAACTGTGGAATAACACATAACATAATGATTATAGGCACCAATTTAGTATTATGTACATTTTTCGCTAATTAGTTAATTGTTCTGTATCCCATAATAATTTAAATTTTCCTATAAACTGTATTAGGTATAGTCGTTTCATTTTAGTAGGAGAGAGACGAAATTAACGAAAGCTTCTTTAAGGAAAGTT
The DNA here is from genome assembly GCA_004785975.1 of Popillia japonica. Lineage (NCBI taxonomy): Eukaryota > Metazoa > Arthropoda > Insecta > Coleoptera > Scarabaeidae > Popillia > Popillia japonica. The sequence goes on from SMLS01064783.1 coordinate 33,937, forward strand.
TATGAACCAAACTAGAGTTCGTGCAGCTAATTGCATGCACGCTAGTGTGTGTGTGGTGAAACAGGTGACTATAGCAAATGACACAGTATACGTTTTCGAAAGGACTCTTCATTCAGCGCTACATGTGGCGAACAAAAGGAATTAGGAGTGGTACCCGATGAGGTTTCGCATGGAAAAACTCCGTAATTCTACGTAATTAGTGGTAATTCAATTTCATAGCCGTGTTGTAGTGTACTATCAAAGACAGTAGGTATATGCAAAGTTAGAATGAAAAAAAAAACAAGTTCCGTTGTTTGGTTTCCATAGCCCGCCGCTTTCTTTTCATCTCATATCTATGCCGCTGATTACTGTCTGTAATAAGTATGTTGTGCCTTACAGCTAGCTTTGAATGTCGCCTGCGGTTAAAAGAATATTGAAGTGCTGTTCGCTTTTGTAAAAAGCCAATTGCAAATCTTTTGTGGAAAGCTATCTTTTTGTAAAATGACGAAATCGTATCAAGACACAAAGTTGTAATTCTTACACAGTAGTGAATTGCGCTTTATGCACTTCACAGATAAAAGTGCATTATTACAAAGACTAAGGCTGGTGTAGACTGCACACTGATTAATGCTCATCTATATATTGTTATGATTACGTTGTCCGACGCTGATCCGTAATGTATATTTTGTCTCCGTACAAGTAAGCGTTCGTAGTGCAGTGGATTGGATCTACCCCTACGACGCTGTTGATTCGCGTTCGATTCCTGCCAGTATTTTTTTCAATATTACTGTGGACAATGTCAACAATAATATGCAAATTATTCCTATATTATTATTATTAATTAAATACGCGTGGCTTGCGTGCAAAATTATTAGTAGAGGAAAGATCGCCTTTTTTAATGTCAACGAAATAAGCTTCCCTGTGCTATTTATGCAACGGTGCGCTTGCAAAACTTTGTCGTTTATAAAATGGGCCTGGTGCTCACTTGCATAAAATATTATTGTAAATATTGTGCACAATAGGATTGAAAAAAAAACTAGACAGCAATCAAACGTGAGCCAGCAGGGTCGCATGCGTAGATCCAGTCTAGTGCGCTACGTGCGCTTACATGTACGGACAGTAAGATTAACGGTATATATAGAACGATAATTTTTCTCGGAAACTAGGGCACGTTAGGATAAAAGCTCGTACCTGGATACTCAGTGGAGGTCCGTCTATAACATAGTTGAGACTCACCAAGATCCTTGTCGGAGAACACTGGTGTTCCCCTTGTCACAATTTTTTTTTCTAATGAAATAGCATCAAATATCAGATCATATGTCCAATAATACTAACAATAGCTATCCGCTGACATCTTTATTCTTAATAATAATTACTATAAACGCCAAATTAGATGGAAAAATAGTAAGATAAAATACGAAATAAAAAGAAATCCACTCTAAACTCTTGTAGGCAGTTTGATAGTGTTGCAACACTTCAAGCTAATGCCTTCTGATTTGTTGTTTCATTAAGCTGCATGCCAATCAGTCCAGATGTTTGCTCAGCCTTTACGCATTTTTTCAGAAAAAAAAATTCTTCCATGGCAATTCTAATTTTTAAGTTGTTGTTGATTATTTTATTTAGGACACACCAAAGAGTGTTGGTAAACCAGGCAAAGTACTGCTGACTGTACTCGTTCTAAATTCTCTATGTTAGACATGGAACCAACCTCCCACAGTTGAATACCATGGACCCAAACAGGTTTTAAAGAAACTTTATATATAAGCAGTTTGTTCTCTTGAGATAGGTTGGACTTTGGACCAATTAGTCGATATAATTTGCTAAATTTGAAGCCTAGCTACTTCCTTTTCGAAAATATAATGAAAGTCAAAATGATTGAGTGAGTTAGCAGCCCTTTTGGACCATATTTTAAGTAATATTCAGTTTGGAACTGTCACTTAATATCATATTTATTAAACTCGAATACTTCAGTAGCATGATATATATTTCTTTCGTGTGATTATTTTACTAACTGCTGCTTTTATAGTCCAGTGAGCTTGATAGCAAAGTTGATGGCATCATGTCACGATTAGTAATAGCTGTCAAAGTAACTGTTATCTTCGATATTACAACGTATGTACGTAAAAGAAGTAATTACATAAGAGCCACCACTGCATATCCCATGAAATTATTCGTGAAATGGCAACTTTATAACAAAAACTAGGTTAACCAACTTAATCAATCATTTTGACTCTCACTGTATGCCATCTCTAGTTTAGTCTCCTATAGAGATGCATTACCAAATATTTGACTTCATTTTTATGTGGCAAGGGATGGTCACTCTTCTGATGGCCAAAGGAACATGTATCTATTTGTTTTCGTTTATCTTTATCCGTCATTTTTCTAGCTAATCTTGAACCTTGCTAAAGCCTACTTCTAGATTTTGGGAGACAATGGCAGACTCTGTATATGAGCTGTTTAACCGTCGACATCCAATGCAAATATTAATCGAATGTATATTTTGAGGGACGGGGTTGGTAGCAAATAGATAAAAAATATTCAAAACTCTGCAGCGAGAACAGGAGTAGTAAAAATGGCCATTTTGGAACACGCTTCTATTGGTCCTACAATAAATACAACAACATTAGCTGTAGCATCAGGTATAAATCGTAACGCTCAACAAAATTTGCCAAAATATTTATATCAAGCTCCTTTCCTACAAAATTTCTTTAATATACAGGGTGTCCGCGATATACAAAGCATGCTTTTAAGGGATGATCGCTACAACGATTTAGAAACATAAAACATATAATACACCTTAGGTCTATCTGTAAGCGTAAACGAGAAAAAAAATTATTTCTCATGTCACAAACTTCGTCGCATACTGTACGGTGGCAGCCGATCAGTGCAGGATTTACCCGAGGATTACAGGCGTGTGTTCTTGCAAATGGGCAACACATCGAGCCTTTCCTGTAATACATTTTCTCCTGTCTCTCAAAAAGGTCCTTTTTAGGACCAACAATTTATCACAAATAAAAGAAAAGAACTCAATTTTGTAGTAGCCTTTACGAAAGAGCTTAAAGCGCCATAACATAATTGCGCTATTATTAGAGACATTGTTTTCATTCAATGTGACTTTTCCTCAACTTAAATTTTCATTTACCAATCGAAAGCTGCTATTAAACACGCCCTTTTTACTCTAACTTCAACATAATATCGATTTTATTGTCATAACATTATTAAAAAAAACTCTTAACTCTCTAAAGATACATCTTTCCTATTGACCGGATATTTTTAAAACGTATGGCCATTGACTTCGTACGATACAATGGTCTAATGTAGTTCAAGGTCAACTATAAATTTTTGATATGGTTTTTTGGTTATTTAAGTAGCAATATGGATGAGTTTTCTTGTACAGTTTGACCAAATAAGGTTTTTTAGAAATATATTTTTTTCTCGTTTACGCTTATAGATAGGCCCAAGGTGTATTATATGTTTTTGTTTCTAAATCCTTGTAGCTATCATCCCTTAAAAGCTTGCTTTGTATATCGCGGACACCCTGTATGTAGATATTTCATGAAGTCGTTTAAAGTTTTGGTCTAGTTAACCGTCATAATTTCCGCCATTGGTCAGATATTTTGCTACGAGTATAGCCAACATTCACAAAAATTAAACGTGAATTGGAATCCTTGATGATAAAATTATTGAAGCGTCCTTGTTGTATGGTAATTTGAACGGAGAAATGTATCTGGAATTGTTAGAGAACAGCATAGATGACAAACAGTATTGAGATTAGTATAGTGCAAGCCAGTAATTTTTTCGACAGAATGAAGCCTCCTCCTGGGCAATAGATTGGAATGAGATACTACATTGAATAGCCAGCAAGATTTGTCACATCCTTTATTGTCTAAATATTGGTTTTACATACATATAGCCTACTTTAATTTAGAACACCTCTACACTACATGGCAAGATTCCTTATAGAATCAATCTTTAGATGTTTCAAACCAGGTTTGTTAATAAATCATCTTCACCTCCCTTCAAGTCTAACTGATACCAGTCCTCCAATTTTCTTACCATATGTTTCTTTATTATAGGAATTTGTCAGAATATCTAATGTCTTTTCCAAAACTATATACATATGTATCGTTAGTCAAATGTTCATCTAAAATCATTTGACAAAATTAAGGAAAGGAGCCAAATAATAATTAGCTCACTTGCAACTCTAAATGAAGGAACTCTTAATCTAATGTATAAGGTATTTTATAAATATGTTCTAAACAGTACTAAATTTCAGAGATTCCTTTCTTTATTTCATCCAGAAGTATTTTGCTATGTATTTCCTGAACGGAAAAGGTCATGTGAAAAGCAGAATATAACTGTAATTGGCCCAGATTCTTCAATGAAGCGTAAGTCGTTACGTGAAAGAAGATGTTATTAATGGTCCTTCATTAAAATTACAATTCGAACGAGAAAAACTTCCAAGATTCATTAACGCCGCTTCCGTAGATTTATTACCACGAAAAACATAAATAAAACAATCGACCCGTTCAGTACTTCTTATGCTTGCACAGGTGTGACTGCTAACAATTAAACACGACTTCACGCCTAACCTCAGCGACATCTAAATATAGCCAGAATTCAATATTTACCTATCATAAATTATAATTACGGCTTCGGCATTTTTTTTCTTCGTTTTGTCATTCCAACGGCCTTAACAGCCGCGCATCTCCGTGAATGCAACGGCACGACGACAGACGACGGTAACTCTTCAATAAACTGGCTGGCTGGTGAACGTGTACCGTTACGCGAGTTCGCGAAACTGAATTTTGAATGCAACATAACTCGCAAGGAGAATTCTATCGTAGCTGTGTGCGTGCATGTATGTATGAGGCTGGGTGAACGGTGTGTCGCATCTCCGATAACCCGTATAAGCTGATTATTCACCCAGACTGTACGACAAGGAGATTGCCTGATCTGAAATATTTAGTAGTCTGCGTACGCCCACTTTGAGAAGCATCCACAATTATCGTTGTTCTGAGAAACGTGGTTACGCATGGATGTACATACATACATACATACATGTACATATGTGAATGTTTCACGATTGGAGGTGTAGACGAGACAATAAATGAGAAGTTGGAATAACAATGATTTCGCTATTGACGATTTTGTTTCTTAGATCAAACTTACTACTACCATACTGAAGCTCTCGATGCAAAATTTAATACAGCATCGTACACAATAAAAGTATTAAAAAGGAATCTCAACTAGAAAACTACGACCACTAAAATTCCGCTTATGGTATCCTGGTAAAAGATATCTGCTCAGCCGGAGAATGTGTTTTACTGCTACAGAAAGGGGGTATAAGTGCTTTATGTGGAATGCCTTTTAGGAACTCGTTCTAGAAATCGTTTAAAAAGGAGTGCATACTTACACAGCGTACTGTTTACATTATAAGTTATGTTAAGCTAGCTGCATGCTGCTCTATATACCATATGGATTATTTCAGCTAGTCCCTCGAATGCGTTAAAGCCATTATAGAAGTTGTAGGTGCTCATATTGGTGTTCACCATAGATTACATTCTTATATCCGCCCTTTGGGTCTGCCCTTTGGCAAACAAGTGAAGCTTAAAGCACTATCTAATTGATTGAGTGTTCTTTCTAAACTAGGTAAAAGAAATCTTGCTCCATGATGGTAGGAATGGGTGGTACTTCGTCACAGCTGCCTAATTTTTTTTAATTCAGCAAGATTGCTCCTATTTGATTGTGTCTCTACAGACAGTGTTATTGATCTGGTCTTCTTCACACGATTCATTAATTTAAGGACATTCTTCCAATTTCTATTAGGTGGATGTCGTTCGCCCTTTCAAGATGTTCATTCCCACCTCCTCTCATTTCTTTATCGACTTTCTCTGTTTCCTCTTCTCCTCACCATGTTACTTCCTATTCTATCTATTTTTGTTTTTCCTTGCTATCGATGTGCCCCCCTTCTGTTTCCAGGCCAATATTATATCCATTCATTCCTAAGCGGTACTGAATTGCGGTCAGAAGCTGAAACAACTGGCGGAGCATCACAGTGGACACGAACTTGCTGACGGGTTAGCCAGAGCAGCCAGTGTACGCTCATACTAAGGTTTCGTTAGAACTCAGCTCGCTGCCAGGCACCAATCCCACTGGAGGGGAGTTACTGGAATGAGACACGGTAGAATCCTGGGAATTCATCTGTACCAAGTCAGATTCCGCAAAGCCTCTATAGGCAGGCCCAGGCTAACGCTGCTTACAAGCATCCTCACTGGGCCCTGCGCACTGAATAAAAAGCTGCTTTGCATTGACCTAACACATTCTCCCCCGTGTAGTAGCTCGGGAGACATAGAGGGAACTCCCATGCATCTCCTTTCTGACTGCGGAAAGAGGGGAAGCTACTTTGGGTTCACGAGGTTAGACGAACCCAAGGTGTAACTGGGTCGGAAGGCCTAAACGACATGGTACCACAATAGGCCGTTTTGGCCGAGCGGCCATCTCTGTTGTTGGCCTTACGTTTGTTTTTCACACTTTGGTTTTAGTCTCATTGGAAATATATTTCTTTTTCCATATCTTTGAGACTTCTGGCTATTCTTGCTTCCTTCTGTGTTTGTCCTCTCACTTCGTTGATCCAGTCACTAGGTAACTGAACTGCATCACCTGTTTTAATCATTTTTCTTTCGCTCTCTTTTTCGGCATTCTCATCATATTAAATTGACTCCTAGTCTATATCGTGGTAAGAGTCTAGATTGCTCCTTGCCATCTTGGGGTTATTTTTAATATTTGTCCAAGACAATAACAACTACTTTTTCTCCAACCAGAGATAGAGAACGCCCTTCCTTCTTGGTAAACCCTTCTATGGCACCATTCATGCACAAAGTGCCCCACTTTCCGCTAATTGAAGCAAATTATGATTCTATTTTATATGACTGTCGATGACTGAAAAGAAAAATTTCTTGAAAATCTAGACATACGTCTTTACTGATTCGTACCAGTTGATAAATAGATTGCATCTCCACATAAATGACCATCGTTATGGGCAATTCCTTTGGATTTTGTTTTTTGATCAATCCACCATTTTATGGATGTTGACGTGTTATTTGTACGTTGTTTAAGGGTCAACTAAACTGCAAATATTTTGCAGCAGTTTAGATATTTTTGATCAGGTAATACTATCGGTTTTAGGTACGGAAGTAGAACAAATAATCTTGAAATATCAAAGCATTTCTTGATTATATCCAAAAGTACTTCACCAAATCATTGTGGTGTTTATAAATAAATTATTACCATCCAAGAGCAGTGTTTGCAATACTTGTAGCAAATTTCAACGTGGGAGAATTGAATACAATAAAGAATGTCCATCATTGTCGGTTTTGCCAATAATACTCATGCATTGCATATAATAACGAAAAGAGGTCATTATCAAGACATAAAGAATTTTTTTGATATTAGCATAATAGCAGTACAATAGGGCTGCATAAAAAATTGAGGGTAAGAAAGCTTTGCATTCTTTGGACACCTCATAATTTCATCAAACGTGATCGTATCAAATCGTGCAAAAAAGTGTTAAAGAAGTCTACCGGCATTGCTTTCCTTGGATTCAAATCTTCAAAAAAAGCTCTTGTAGCAGCTTGATTTTTATACGGCCAATTTCAAAGCGAGAAGAAGTCGTTACGATATAGCCCGAGAAAATATAGCTCTAGCCCATCACATATTTTGAGGAATCTTCATAGGAAGAGTTTTAGAAAAGTCAGTTGTCATAATTGCAAGAGGAAAAGATATTTCTCGGAATTTCTTCACTTTAGCTTCATCACCTTTTAGCACAGCATGGGGGTCCTCAAATATAAGATGTCTAAAATAAAGAAGGCTTTCACAGATTATGGATATACCTGGTATTGTCCTAAAACTATAGATGCGTGCACATTGCTGTACCACTCTCCTGCCTCTGCAGGAATGGAGTAGAACGTTAAAATTACAGAAGTATAAGAAAATGTTCTTGAAATAATTGATTGCCTAAAAACCAGAAACAGAAACACTACCTTTTACAAACTGTACAGGTGAATGCTGTAATATACAGTTTACATTAAGATAATCTCAAACGCATGATAATTCAAAATATTTTCCAACGAAAGATGAAGAATATTTCCGGATTATTCAGTTATATGAGTAGAATCATACACAGCACATGATTGATGGAATATATTCATATACTTGTTTATACATGTGTACGTTTACATACAACATACACTCTCGTATGTACGGAAATACGAAAAAGAAAGAATATTCAAGTAAACCTTGCGGGATGAGGGATAGATATTCCTTTTGCGTTGGCACTTCCTAGTTGCACGTTAGAACAGTTATGTGCGTAGATTTTCCTTTTTAACTGCAAGAATATGCAGATCTCTATCGAACTGTACATAATGTCTTGTGACCTGCCGTAATGCTGGAAGTTTGTATAAAGATGGAGAATTATGTCTATAGATAAGGAACAAGTGCAATAATTATAAATTAGGCCTTCCTGTGACTTTACGGAGACAGCGATTCTTTGATAAGTTCTCGCGAGTAAAACGAAAATAAAACGGAATTAAGGAAACATTACGATAAACTAAATTTATGTTGCACGTAATCTAATAACGGCAAAAATCATCATAATCGCTTAATGTATGTATAGTTGAGGACAAGGTGTTTCAGAATGTCTTTGATTCTTCTTAATCGGATTAGACGCACACGTCTATGCACATTCGCGACTTACACAGCGAATATTTAAGTATTTAGGTAAATAACAAGTCTTGCACTTATTTAAGTAGGTAACTAAGATGACAAAGTTCAGTCACTTCAAAATACCGCGTCCTCTACTATATCAGGTTTCTACCTACTGACGCTACGCTTTTACGGCAGCAATATCCATTATCACCAATTCCCAGATAAGTTTGAACGTATTGTTCAAATAAACGACGGGCAACATGCAGACTGGTTACCTCCGCATGCATAATTCATTCAAAGACAAATAGCAGTTGTTATACAAATAGTCTGCAACAACCTAGGACGAAGTCGTACACAGCGACTGTATGTATCTAGGATCTATTGTCTCTGAATCTGTGTAATACGTTGTATACTGTGCTACAAAGTCAAGATTTTATGGTGTGTTTGAGTAAATACCTCAACAATGGTGGTATTAACATATGTGTACGAGGTTAACTCGTAAGACTAAATCATGTAAATGTGAATGATTTCTTACTTCTATTAGAGAGCCTCTTAAAGATCGATAAAAAAATTGAACAGCCCAAATGCTTAACGCTAATTCGGTAGTGGTAGCTACAATTCAGTCTTTCAAAATCAATTAAGTTAAGTACAATGAAGAGAGCAAATAAGTTGGTACTCTCTCATAAATTTCATGTGGACTTTTCAACATATTTTCCACACATATGGTTGTGCTTCCACAAGGATAAATAAAAACAATAGTAGGTTTCCATCCAGCAGAAAGGATAGGAATGAGTCTATTCGAGGAGATAACCCATTGATTTTCGATATTCAGAGGGTGGCTGCAATGTTCATGCACAGGGTTGAGATGTTTATCTCCTCAAATAACGCCATCGTATGCAATTCTTCAATGCTGCATTTATAAGAAATAATAAAATGTAGAAAATTTAGAAATTGTTTTCTTAATTCGGAAAAGTATATTTGAAAACAGAAGCTTGCACTCAAATTAATGCAGGACATTAGACTGAGATCTATCTCATGGGAGGTCATGTCCTCGTGAAGAATATAATTGTTGTACTACATTAAAAGCTGAAGCTGAAGACAGATATTTACCAATTCAAAAAACCTCTCCTCCTTTTTTATTGAAAAAAAATTGAGAAAAAAGATTTAATGATGACAAACCCAAAAATTTTGGATAACTATATTTCATCCGTCAAACATAGCTTGACAGTATTTCAATCTACCTCTTAAACAACTATCACACATCATCTCCACATTTTACCGCCAAGGCGGTTCCAATGAGCACTACAATATAATGACGACGGTTGTAGCATAATTTGTTGTAAAGCAAAAGCTCTTCAAACCAAAATATATTGACCGACTTTCTTCAGGCAAAGTTGTTCTACCAACCCAACCGCCAACTTTATTTAGCTGGCGGTTTGTAACACTCAAAATAAGCAAACATCATGAAACCGTGGATAGAATAGGTAAAACGTTCTAATTCCCTTATTTCTTCGAGCGCTTCAATACCAACTAACAATAAGTACCATATTTTGCCATGATGATTATCCCAAATCGACGTCCAAAGTTGTTTTGCTGGTAGTTTGTGACCCACAAACAATACTGTGGCATAGTTTGCATAGTCGTGGATCCCTTATTTATTCGACTACCTCATACCAGTCAGATATAATACTTGAAAATGATAGCTTCATACCAAATAAACGGTCAAATTTATTTGGTTTGAGGATTATTACCCGCAAAATAAACAAAAATCGTAAAATAGTGATTGAAATTGTTAAAACCTCCTAGTCCCCTTATTTATTGGAGTACCTTAATACCAACCTGGTACCACATTTTACCATGACGACCCTATTCCATATCAACGACTACGCTTGGCTATCCTTCACCCGTTTAGTGAGCTGATCTTTCCATTTTAGTTCAAAACCAGTCATCGAAGCCAATTAAGCTTGTACATGACGGTTTAAGCTTGACGTCAATTTGGTTTGGCCGTTAAAGCAGCACAATACGTTATATTACAATTACTTTCTTGGAACAATGACTTTGTTGGAGAAGCAGATGATGTGATGATGATATGAAAATATTGATGACGTCAATTCATAAATGCTGTTATCAATTTTGTTCTAACGCATGCAACAAACATCTGGATGATGTTGAAAAGTAATGTTAACAGTTTTGGGATTACTTATTAGTGGTTAATTCCTACAAAGTTGCGTGAAGGACTATAAACAAATCCTTTCCGTCAAAATTAACTGTTTCCAATACAACCCCACATAAAATCCTACTTGATAGATTTCATACCCAGAGTCATCTGTCTTAACCAGAGAGCTAAGCGCGATATCCTTTATTCTTCTTATGATTAATGCTATTACTCTTCAAAGTTTTTTACTGTTAGTATTAGGTGCATGCCCTCCAACCCCCGCCCCTTGTCTCTCTCCCCCCCCCCTCAAGAAATTTTGAAAATTTCGTATGGATGATGCGTTTGGGCTCGTTTGTGTCGCAAATAAAAAGTTTTTTTACTTTCACATTAACTGACAATGGGTTATAGCATTTTCTTGGCACGAACGGAGACATGGCAACCCAGCCAACACTGAAGTTCCAAATTTCTTATAGGTGACTTGCTTATTCTTCGTTTCTGGGCGTTTGTGCTCCTTTGTTTCGCAAATAGAAAGTTGTGCGCCCTCATATTAACCGAGTTGCAGTCTCTTCTTTTTGGCGCCCTTCTCTTCCTCCACGCCAGTGATTGTATGGATGCTTTGTCTGTCCTTGTTTGTACTGCACATAAACAAGTTTTATGCTTTTTTTTCAACCAAGCAATATCTTTTTTTGACGAGGCTGAAGACATGCTAACCCACCACCAGCCACCATTGAATTTCAAAATTTGCTATAGATGGTTTGCTTGTTCTGGTTTGCACCAGAAATAAAATTTTTTGTGGTTTCATTTTAACAGAGTTATTGCGCTTTTTTTTTCTTTTTGGCAAACTCAGACTCAGACCAGTATCGGAACTGAATTTAGGAAATTCGTTCGTTAAAAATTAAGTGCATGTCTGTTTTAAGAGTGTGGCTTATGACGACCATAAAGCTTGTGCTTTCATTTTAACAAATTAACAAATATTTGTCATCTAATGGATCTGGTGTGAAGTATAAAATGTGCAACTGTGGTGGAGGGGCTGGCATGTCCTTGACCAAACCAGCTTGTTTGCGGCACAAACGTACACAAACGAAGAACAAAAGAATCATCTAGCACAAGTACATCTGGAATTTGTGCTCGGAACATGCTTCGAATTTATGGCTATTCAGATGGTCCAACTCGCAAGGAATTTTTGAAAGTCCATCTGTGCAAGTGACTCATTAGGATTTCGAAGCACTATCTTGATATGAAGATATGGCGGACAGAAGTATAGGAAGCAGATTACCAAAAACAAGCTAAAGATCTGGTTGACCATAAAACTAAGTAATAACTGAATTGACTAATTGCAAATTTAAAAAGGAAAAGAAGAACAGTTAGATGTTAGTTTGGGACGTGTTTATCTATCAAAAACCGATAAAGAAAAAAAAACTGATATTATATTACAGGATGCGACGCTAAAATCCGGACAAAATTTAATTTGAATTTCTGCCGTTCTTTATCACTTCGAGAGGTCGCCATAGGCGTCCAAATAGCTTGACGCATGCGATAAATATTCATAACCTCAAAACAGTCGCAATGCTGAAACAAATTACAGAGTACAATCGAAGAGCCTGCAATTACCGAAAGTGTTCATCATTCAAAGGGATGAGGAGCTGATTTTTAAGGATCCGGGGCAGTCGATCCGAAATCGGAAAAGAGGACCTAGACGCTAGAAGTCTTACACAATTAAAGTGAGACAGATGCTTTACGAAGCTACCAAGACAAAGCGAGTTGAACGCTGTAACCTGCTGCTGGAGGGCTCAAGTTTTTTTTTCTTGCCAAAAAATATTTAGTGTCAATGCGAAAATTAATCGAAGGAATGATTGCTGGCTCGCCTATGATCCTGAAGATGTGTCCGTTGTTGCCAAAACACAATTTCCGGCGAATGTTCATGTGCTGTGTTGTGTCCAGTGAGGGTGGTCTCATGCCACCGCATTTCTTTAACAAAGGGGAAAAATTGCCAAGGGCAAAAATTGTGCAGAATTCGTTGTCCGCCAACGTTGACATGTTTTTGTTCAAAGAATTTTGGCCTCACAACAGCCCAGATTTAGGAGCGTGGTTGAAACGATCACCAACAAGTTCAGACATCCAAACGTCACATCATTGAGAGCCGCTATTGAAGCGGCATTCGCCACTATGGACCTTGACTCATTAAAACGGGCCTACAAACGCTTCAGACTTAAAATAGAAGCGGTGACTTAGGCAGAAGAGGGTTATATTAGGTAAATGTGGGAAAATGATTATAAAGTTCTCAATTTTTGCAATAAAAATTATGTTTCAAAAAAATGTTTCATTTGTCCGGATTTTGGCGCCACACCCTGTATATGTATGTATATAATCTTTCCCAACATCACTGCTTTTATAGAGCATTTAAATTGCTCTTCTTTTTATCTTTATTACAAATTATTATATACTGCTTACTAAAACTTATACTAGAGTTTAACATATTTTGTAGATAGAAGAGCATCATCGAACTATAATAAGATATTCCGCAATTTCTGTTTCGGATGACTAAGTTCGCACCAATCGGTAAAACCGTAATCGTCTAAGGTGAGCGTACAACAACACCCGGAGAAAAAACAAAAAATCGAATCTAACGAACTAGAGGATCGACCAGTCTACTAATTAAGTGAGCCGCAATCCCAGAAATAACTCCTCTGTATTCGCGCACTACTAGACAAACAGAGAAACAAGACGAAATCGAAGAGATGGACCTCCGAAAAAAAAGTTATAAACCGTTTTAATAACAACCTATAAATTACTGCAAAACACGAGAACAGTATCTTATCTGTCGTCTATATATAATAGCTCCTCTAACGAAAATCGATTTAGAATAAATTAATTAAATGATTTGCATCTTTTGAGTGGTTTCGTTTTATGCTATCTCGTTGTTTATTTCGTTGGCGTTGTAAATAACTTTCAATTAAATAAAAAGAAATCTGTATCTCCCGGATAGAGTCGGGAGCTTACTTTTGTAAATTGAATTCGTTGATATTATTTATGAAGCGAGTCGTGACATTTTTACGATTGAACGGCTTCGACACCCATTCCCTTTCTATTAGAATAAATCGAGGCGAGATTGTGTACTTTCTTATTGAGTAAGTGGCCTCGTTGTTTCTAGATATATTTGTTCAGGGAAATTGAGCAAGTATTGTGTTACGTACTGTAACGTTTCATATAAGGAGAAGTCTAAGCACAATGCGATTAATTTTGTACAGCCAAATTAACTGAATGTATACATGATAAGGTGTTTGCTTAATATCTATGGGAAGAGCAGCTTTCATTGCCACATATATTAACGAAACATTGCTAGATTGCTAGATTGTGATATCCTAATGATGAAAATGTAAAACTCGGTAAAACCTTAGATAGACTAAGTTTGATAGAAATCTTCTGAATCCTCTACTAGAATCTGAAGGGAAGCAAAAAGAACGGTTGAGTCACCAGTTTAGGGAACTGTCTTTCGTGTTTTAGCCTAAAGTACAAAATTGCGAACTCCTTCCTCCGATAGATAGACAATTAATTAGATGGTTCTACAGCTTCTTTCCACTGTGACCTGTGGGTTTATTGCAGCTATCCATTACCTACAAGATCTGGTCTAGGTTAGCCATTTTCTATCGGCCTCTCCTACTCTGGCGGGGTTGCCTTCATATATTCTAACCTCTTCTCTTCTGCTGAGAAATTCTGCACATAGTATTTTCCGTCAGACTAAGGTTGCGTTTGACTAAGTGTTGATTTTACACTATCCTGTTAGTAAACCTATAATAAAATTCTCCTGCCTTTGATCAGAAGGTCTTCTGTAAATTTGGCCGTTTGTTCTTTAATGAATTTCCTTGTCCTTGGAAGTTTTCTACAATTTCCGAACTTCTTCTCAGCATAAGATGGCAGAGCAAACTATTATATATTTGTTGCAGCAATTCGCTAACCTGCATCAGGTCTAGTCGTTACAAGGTACACAGGTGGAACGACTCCAACTGTCCGTACTACTAACAAGGATGTGGTAAGTCATCTATTTCTGTACTAATTTTGACAACTCTAACTGTCTTCTTTCATTCATGTGCCAAGAATTTTTAGTCATGTCTAAACCAGTAGAGCATCTAGCCTAGAACTATCCATATTATCATATACTTAAAGAAGTATTCATTGATTTTGTAATAGATACTATTTAGGTACTAGAATGATAATAATTAATTTGTATACAATACACGCCAACAAATCTTCAAACAGATTCTGGGTAGAAAGTAATAACTGAAAGGTTATGCACCAACAAAAACCAAATTTAGTTTGAAATATAGATTGATACTAAGACGCAAAAGAAGGAAGAAGAAGACAAGTATACAATACATTAGATTGAAGTCAAGAGGAAGGGGTGCCATAGCCTTTACTGGAAGTTGAAAAGATGAAACAAATGTCAGGAAAACACAGACTCTCTTGTTCGCAGAACAAATGAATGATAAAATAACAATGTGCCTAAATATCTGATTATAGTGGTACAGAAACAGTTGTGAGCAAATATTATAGCTGATTCTGGAAGAACAAGGTAGAAACACAGGGAGACAACTCGAAGCAGAGGGCTAAACCAATTAAATGTTTGTTTTTATGAAAAAAAAGAAGAAATTCATAAGAGAAAATCAATCAATGTTTGGTAAGTGGGGTGATTTCTTGCCGGGCAAAGACCCAAATCTAAGTAATCTGATTTACATAGTAGGCGGTGAAGGCTGTTGTACAGACCACTGCAATAGCCATTAAACGTGTTAAACCAGCATGGAAGCTCGTACCATCCCCTGGGAACAATATGGAAGTAAATTGTAGGGTTCCATGTTGGGGCAGGCCTCCTACCGTATACGAACAAGTGCTCCAACAGTACTGGTGGTGCTAGGGGAGACAGTTATCACAACTCAATTTGAAACTAACACGAAAACTGCACTATTTCCTATATGTATTGCCAATATCTTATCTATCATTACTATCCACCAGTCAACACGGTTTTGTTAACAAGAGGTCCACTACTACAAATCTTGTTGAATTTACTCAATTCCTCGCTAATAACATCGACAACAATAAACAGGTGGATGTGGTTTACACCGACTTCAGCAAGGCTTTTGACACTGTTGACCACTCCCTGCTTCTGCGTAAGCTTGACCGTCTTGGATTCTCTTTGCCTCTTGTTTCCCTTTTCTCTTCTTATCTATTTAAAAGAAAACATTACGTCAGGTACATGAGCCACGAGTCCAACCATTTTTACCCTTCATCTGGCGTTCCTCAAGGAAGTAATTTAGGCCCATTACTCTTTTCAATATTTATTGATGACCTCTGTGACATGCTTTCTTGTCACAAATTACGCTTTGCGGACGATCTAAAAATTTACGCCATTGTTGAAAATGTTGTTGATTGTCAACTCGTCCAACATCAAATTGATACTGTCCATGGGTGGTGTGTTGAAAATAACCTGTCCATGAACGTTTCTAAATGCAAAGTTATTACCTTTACACGAAAAATTAAGCCTATTATTCATGATTATCACTACGATGGCAACTTACTTGAGCGTTCGACCTCTACGAAGGATCTGGGTGTAATATTTGACTCTAGACTTTCCTTCGTAGAGCATATTAACAACATCTGCAATAACGCACTAAAAACGTTAGGATTTATTTTGCGGACTTGTAAGAAATTTCATAACACTACCTGTATCATGTCCTTATACTACGCTTATGTGCGATCTAGACTCGAGTACGCGTCGGTCGTCTGGTCTCCTATGTATCGATGTCATATCTACTCCCTTGAGCAAGTTCAGCGTAGATTCCTGAAGTATCTCTACTTTAAGGAACACTTCACTTACCCTGTGCAAGGATATAGTCATGATTCATTATTACATACAACGTTACACAATCGGATCTTCGTCGCTCACAAATCGACCTCAAATTTCTCTTCAATCTAC